>WIGO01000226.1:0-26092 GCA_014235945.1 Colletotrichum plurivorum
TGCTGACTAAGCCGGGTCTCCTACTCCGCCCACGATGTCTGCCCATTGCCCATTATCAGCCCTGCTGTTCCGACAGGTACATATCTTTGCGGCTCGGGTGAGTTTCTCACCTATAGCCCCACGAGGGGGCAACTGTCCAAAACACTCAAGTTAGCAACTTGACTCGCACTCTCAAGGCGTCTTCTTCAGGGCCATGAATTGCTTCGTATCTCAACAGGTGCTGGGACCGATCGGGGCAATAAGATCTGCAACTCAGAGAGTCTCTCAGTGGCCGTAGAACGGCTTGCTTGTTCATCATCCTTCGCTTTCTGGCTTCTCTAGCAGTCGTCAGTTCATGGACCTAGGATGCAGGGACAAGTAAACACCCACGGCCGGTGATGCCAAACTAGACATTTGCGTAGCTGTAAAATCCTGTCCTGTGTCTCAATGTGATGTTACTATTAACTACATTCAGCAGATTGTCGACGTCTGTGAGTCCGAGGGCAACAAGCAAGGGCTCGAGAGATTACCTCCAATCGTCGCCCCCCAAGCCCTGTCCACAACCCCTATCGTCCATCACTCCTGTCCATCACTCTTGTCGATCCTCTTGTCCGTTACTATTCTCCACGATGTTAAAATCATCAGAGCCAGTCATGCCAGCTTCGCCCCACGTAAGCATTGCTTCCATTTCTGCCTGGCCAAGGTCCCACCAAGCTTGTTCCGGCACAGCAGCTTGTGTGCCTAGGACGATCCCGCTGTCAGCAGGCGTGTATGTTGAGGGCGGGCCTAGGTCGATATTGGTCCTAGAACCATTTAAAAAGCTTGAAAGGCGTCCTGAGAGCCATTCGGCAAGCAATCTCTCCATCATCTGGCCCAAGACCCTCCCGCGATCAGACTCCTGCTCTGCCGCGGAACGGCCAGCATTCCCTGCAATCGTCGTCTCCTCGCAATAGGCGCGCTCCACGTGGCGTTTGAAGTATTCGTACATGGAATTTGCGTCTTCGGACAGCTCCGCGTCTATGTAAGCAGTATCCGGCCGGCTCCTCTTGTCGGGGAACACGATATCCCACATGAGGAACCACGCTTGTTCGTCCGATGACCCAGGAGGCGCGCGCTTCGACAGTTTCAGGTGCTGCTCGGGGACTATGCCGTCCTCGTAGTCTCGTGCGAGATATTCACAATTGAGAGGCATTTGTGCGAGATGCAGCTGAAGCTCCACGTCGTCTGAAAACTGTATCCAGCATCGCTGGTAGCAAGGGTCCCTGCGAAAAAAATGTTTTCTTCGCAAGTGTTGCTTGACATCTGTCAACCTGAGGTACGCGTTGCTTTTGAAGCAGTGTGTGTGCTTGTTTGGGTTCGACTTCCAAAATGGGCAGGTAAAGAGCTTGTGGTGCAAGTCGATTGTGCCGTCTTTGGTGGAAGACGGTAGGTCCTTGCTTTCGCGAGAACCTTGGTCGCCATCATCTGCCCGCTTCCTCTTCTGACCTCCCGAGGCAGGCGCATTGGATCTGGCGCTCCCAGAAGTCTCTGGCGTCCACGAACAGGAACTGGCACTTCTCGAGGCTTGGGCTTGCCCGTTTCCACCATTTGTAGATCGAAAGCCCGAGTACAGGCGATCTGCGACGATATCCAAGACGGGTCGTATAAGGTCATCGTCGTACAGTGGCGTCAGGTTGTGGGTATCTGAATAATCGGACGTTGAATCCATGTCGGAGTCGAACGAAGTAGCCGAATCTTCAAGATCGGAGGATGATGACCGTGGAGTGCTGCAAACCGGTCCAGCCAACAACGCAGATTCTGGAATATCCACTGGCTCAGGGTCAAGTTCTTGTGTGGTCTGCATTCCGTAGGTGTCCTGTACCGCCATGCTTCTAGGCACAAGGTAGTTGAGAGCCGGGAGTTTGGGTTCATGCGGAGCATTCTTGACTGGAGAGGCGCCAGGATCTGCTTCGTGAGTTGGGTTGAGACTTCCAAGCTTTGGCTCAGAAGATGACTGATGAGGCCTACACAAGCATTCGCATGCGCATAGCACATGGCGTGCACTGCCATGTTGAATTCCGACTCTGCCGACTCTGCGGGCCAAAGGCTCTTCTGGCAAGCCGACCACACACCTGCAACTTAACCCGGAATCGGGTTGCTCGCGCCAGAGAAACACATTCTCACTTTCCTTCACGAGTCTCAAAGCCCTGTTGTTGGATCCTTACAGAAGACCGTCGTGGATGCTGGCCGCGCTCGCCCCAGTCCACTGCAAAAGGACGTCCAGAGGAAGCTCAAGCCCCGGGAATCCGTGCGGTCGTCGAAGTAGAGGAAACCCGCGGATGACGGCAACATTCCGCCCAAATATTTTGTCCCACATGTTTCTTTGCGCGAAAGCCGCCTCTGCTTCGCATGTGAGAGAATGGATCAAGAAGGTGCGCGAACCAGATGATAGGGCTGATAAATGCTATTGATCGACTAAGAGCGGGACGCGATCCATGGCAACCAATTCTGAGGGAGCGATGGCGGACCTGAGCCAGGCAAGTTTCTCCCCGCATTCGATGATGGTGTTCGCCGGACCAGCCACTATGATGGAAAGTCCATCCTCTTGAACAGACGCCTCTACCTTCGTTTCATCCGGTAACATCGTTGATAGTTGGATCGATGGGACCGACGAAGGGAGCCGTGAAAATCAGACCGAACATTTTGCCCGGCGGCTTCGCCAACTGCTCGCTGAAGGTCGAGGACAAGCCGTCCAGTCGAGGGCCATGTCTGATTCATGTAGTGCCGGATTGTCGTTGCCTGGGCTTCTCCTGAGAAACACGTTACAACAATGGAATCAAAGATGAAGATGTCTGCAGCAGGCTTGCTGGGCCATCTGCCCAGCTTAAACGTAGCCGCGTGTACTCGAGGGCCTTGTGTTTTTCTGAGTCTTCCAGTTGGCAGGCCTCGGCGTATGAGATCCTGAATGAATGCAATAGACGTGTCTTTGAGGCCCCCGTACCCTTTCAAGAAGGATATTCTCCGTAAGTCCGAGGCGAGCCATTCGAAGGCCTTGCTTCGAAAGGCAATCTCATCGTATCTGTCGAGATTAAGAGACGTGTATTCATCTTCGTCCTCATCCCCGTCTCCAACACCTTCGAAGAGTTCCCGTTCGGCTGAAGGATTTTGTTCGTCGGGGCTTTTGCTCCACATATCCATTTTCTCGAGTAGAGACATGCCATGTTGCGAAGGCTTTTCATTCGTTGTTTCCGGCTCTGAGAAGTCATTTTTGACCTGACGAACAATCTGCCTGAAGTGTAGTCAGCGATAGCGTGGCAATGGGAGGCTCGGAGGAATAGAAAACGGAAAACTTACATGTGGTACCTGTGAGCAAAGTACATTATCGCTCTGTTACTGAGCGCATCGTTCTCGTGCCCTATTCGGATCGCAAAAGCCTTTACTAAGTCGGGAAGGGCGTTGGCAAGGGCCAGTCTGTTATCCGTGTCGATGAGGCCGCCCAGTTTCTTCGATATAGCATTCGCAAGGCTTTGGATGTACTGCTGATGCTGGTCCGGGCCGATTCGAGTTACGTCCGAATATGAAGTCGTCGCGTCAGCCTCCTCGCTGAGTTCATTTTGAAGTTCATCCTTTCCAGGCACGCGCTCAGCCTTCGTGAATTGCGTATGATAGCTTCCCGAACCGTAGGCTGAGTCTGGGCATACTTTGTCTAATATATGCACGTAATCAACGAAAGGCGGCACTAACGACTCCTCTCGATGTATGCCATTCAGCAATCCTTGATTGTTGGGCTCCGACCATTCCGGTAAAGCGGCATCGAATAGCTCACTCGGGTTATCTGAGAAGCCGTGCCGCGGTGAGAAGGAAACCGACGGGGAATGGACCAACTCCCTTCCATAACTGTTGTAGTGCGGCGCATCTGCTGTACTGACACTGAACACTTGGGCGGAATTTCGCAAGTAAGAGTCCATCCTACTGAAAGGACCGGGATACCACGAGAGTGATTCCTTCCCTATCTCCGGGTATTCTTCTGGGGGCCAGTCCTCTTGAGGGGGTGGGTAGGGATAACCTGATCGCGGTCGAGGTTGCTCGGGGAATACAATATCCCACATGCGAAACCATCTATCCTCATCGCTTGCTCCTCTCATTCGGTCCTTTATTCTTCCCCACTGGTCTTCGCAGATTCCCTCTGGAGCAGGGTTTGTATTCGCTTTGCACGAGATGTCCATAATGTGAACGTCGCGTGCCTGGTCTGTCGAGAATGTCGCGAAACAATTACGACAGTGAGGTGATATGATGTGGCGATGTCTCAGGTGCTCTTTTATCCTCGATATAGACGTGCCGTTGTTGGTGCAGCTCGAGTACTTGTAAGGATGGTATTTGAAAAATGGACACACAAACGCGATTTCTCTGTTTGAAGGAAATGCATCGCCATGCTCGCAGGCTTCGTTGTCGAATTAATTTCAGTGACACTAACAGCGTTTCTAGTTTTCACAACGTTACCTTCGTTTTCGTCACTACTAGCTTCTCTGTCTTGCCTTCTTGGCGCTTTTTCGAAAGCTATCAGGTTCTTCGTCGGGACGAAGAAGTCGCCTTCGGTTTCGTCATTCTGTGCGTTAGACTTTGGTGTTGTTCTTTCTGTTGTTGAATTTCGGGCCTCGATCGGTTCGGTCACACGGATATGTGACTTCTTGTTGCGTGCGGCTGCTAATGCCTGTAGGCGGCTTAATTTCAGAGATGGCTGCATCACGAACAAAATGATGATAGAAACGACCGCTAACGAGCCACGGAGGTTGCCAGATTTGAATTTGATTAAGAATTTCTCGGGATCAATGCACCAGGAACCCGTGGAGAGTACCTTGGGAATCTCGTCGTTCGAGCAGCAAATGTGTTCTGGGAGAGATGTCGGACGACGGTGCAGGTTCTGGATGACGCTGCCTGGTCAGCCCGACGAGCATCGCGCGGGGTCGCCAAGTCAGCCTGAAGAGCGAGAACACAAGTGTGTTCCTGCATCTCATTCGCTAAGATCCAGTGTGTCACAAGGCGCAGCCCTGGGATCTGAGACTTCGCCAATCGGAACGAAGAACACAATTGTGTTGAAGGCCCTTTGCGCTGACGGACCTCTGCGCTGACGCCTGTGTTTTTCTCTCTCAAAGTGCTCTCTGTGTGGGTATGTTGACTGTGTTGTTGGCTTGATGGCAGAGTTTTGGGTTGGTGCTGTCCTGAGAACACATTGAACGTAAACCACGATTTACGACAACACTTTCAGATACCAGGTAGTGTCTGTAATGAGAGCAGATAGAAGCATAAGAAAGATTAGAATCATGAACTCCTCCTACAAGAACCTAACCCAGAAATCAAACTCTTGACTGCCTTTCTAACGTGTCCTTTGTGCATGCGACCTCTTCTTCTTCCTCGAGATCTGAAAACATGCGATCCGCTTCGTCTACCACTCGCAAGGCCACAGCCGCCTCCAGCAGCACCCACGCGTAAGTTCCGAAGCATACCGGAAGACACGGGCTGTCACTGATAAGACCCAAAGCAATGCCGGATCACCTTCCGCGATGCTTGAAGAGTATCTCAACAGCTCTCCCTCCATCAACGAAGTCCTTTGGGATACAACTTCCTCCAATGGAAAGTCCCCTACAGATGCGAGAACCAAGAAGATGGGCAACACACTTGGCGACTGGCAAAAGTCGTGGGACGGAATTAACAAGAAGTCCTCAAAGGGAGGCAGCTCTGGGAAGGACTCGGAAGGCCGCAAGCGAGGGTCCAAGAGGCACGGATCCAGCAAGGATAGCGGGAAGAAGTAGGAATCGATTTAGACTTGATTGACCCTCGATACGTCGTTTAATACAGTCTTCATGCTCAAATTGTCGCTTTACAAGGTCGTCTTGCTACACTTCCGGCATTCATAGACCTGTAGCAGTTGTTCCTTGAAGCAAGGCCCGTAGTACTATTATTTTTTCCACGCCGCAATCTTTTATCGAGAAGTGACATAACTAAAACCTATATCACCGGTCACACAGCTCTAAAGCAGTCCATATTTGTATAGTGATACCTGATTCGGTATGAGGTATTGACTAATTCTAGACTCTAGTTACTTATATTGTCCTTGTCGTCGTCTCTATCGTCGTCTCTGTCGTCGTCTCTGTTCTCGTCTCTGTCGTCATCTCTGTCGTCGCCTCTATCATTCTTGTGTCTTCGTCATCTGTGGCGTACTTGTTTTCCCCAATGTCTCTGCTGTCTCTGTTGTCTCCTGTCTCTATTTCTTCTACTGTTACTGCTTCTGATTGAATATTCAAATCAGTAGAAAACGTGTTGCCGCTAAATAAACATCCAGAGGCTACCGATTAAGGCGTCTCGTTTCCGATGTGTTAATACTCACAGTTCATCCGAGCAGGCTACGTAGAGAGTATGAAAACAATAAGGCGGACCATCTGCCTCCTATTTGCCCCCGAATTCGTCTATCTGGGTTCTACGTCAGTAGAAACCTCAACTCCTTTGAGCTGCGAGCTCCAAAATGGCGGAGACTAACATTTCTAATATGGCTGAATGGCACCCAACAACGAAGAGCCCTACTTCTACTTGGAGTACGTCATGACGGGGAGCAATTATGAAAGCATATGACGCGAGAAAAAAGAAAGAGCAGGGGAATTACCGTTGTATGACCGACGTTGTGGATTCAATCTAGCGGGTATTTACCCCAGATGCGAGGTAACATTCGTGATGTGCAACCCTGCATGATATAACGTCTCAAGGACGTCATGAACCAAAAGCCCCAGCACCACGCAAAAACAATTACCGCTTCAATTCCCACAAACATATCTCTTGAGAGGCAAGATCTCCCTAATATTCGTTTTATGCGCTGCACAGTCCCTACTTCTCCCAAACAAATCACCCATCATCCAAGGGCCGCAACTTACACCTCCACACGACAGTCCGCACAGACACGAGCAGTCACCCAGACGCCGAAAAAGACTACTTCAAAGCCCACGTTTTCTTTCTTTTTCCTTCGCACAGATTATTTCCCTTACTTACCCCAATCGAGCGCCAGACAGAAACGCCTCATAAAACGGCGAGATAAAGGCATCATAGACATTCCGCCCTAGAGCAATGTCATCATCACCGCGTCATTATCACCGCGTCATTTACTGTCTCTCCCACGAGTCGCGCGACGCTTCACATCGCGTCCTACAAACATCCGCATATCCCACTATCGTCAACAAGCTTCACACTCATTCACGGCCGTCAAGTACCGGAAGGACTTCCCTCGGGCTAAAGCACATTATCAGAACCAATCCAACTCACGATAACCATCTATCTCTATCCCGTGCATACTCATCAAAGACAATGTCGTCCAACTCCCGCGACGAGGCCTGGAAGACAGAACCTCCCTACCTTCCTCCCGATGAAGCCCAGCCAGAAGGCAAGCCGTTCGAAAAGGTCCTCCGAGGCGCGTGCCACTGCGGGCAGGTATCATACTGGCTACGCCGCGATTCTCCTCTAGCATCTAAGTTCTGCCACTGTCGAGACTGCCAGGCGATGCACGGTAATCCCCTCTCTTTCTCACTCTCACCAACCTTTCCCTCATCCTCACCTCTACCCCTCGCATACCCCAAGAGAAGAACAACAGAAATAGAAACAGCCGCTGACGAATGCAGGCGCCGCATTCCAATGGGCAGCAATAGTCCACAAACACGACATAGCATTTTCCAAGGGCGTAGACGGCCTGCAATTCTACAAGCCATCGGAAAAAATCGACGCCCACGATCTCCCCTGCAAAGTAAGCTGCGGCTACTGCGGAAGCCGTATCATGGACGAGGGGCGCAACATGATTCTCCTATTCCCCGGCTTGCTCGACTTTGACGAGGAGGAGAAGAGGAAGAAGTTTAACGTGCAGTACGTCCCTTCTCTCACCCTCCCGCTTCCCCATCTCTCTGTTTTCAAAGTTGCGTTGCTTGGCATGGAGAACCTGACCGAGACAGGATGCACATCTTCTACAGCCAGCGCGTCGTCGACTTCCCCGACGGGAGGCCCAAATGGAGCGGTCTGGACGAGAAGAGCGACTTGATGGAGGAGGAGATGGAGAAGGTGCATCACAAGCGGAAAAAGGCAAAGCACGATTTTGGATCGGAGACAGAATCCAGCTCTTAGAATCCATGTGTCGATGTAAATATCATGAAATTGCAGACGAAATACCCCCAACGCCTCGTGATGCTGAATCGCTGACTAAACCAATCTAAACCAATCTAAACCAATCGACGTCTATCAGATATATGTGCGCATTATATTCTCACCAGTTGAAGCTCTCTTGGAAATACTCGATCCGCGAGTACCCTTGCCCGAGCATACCAACGACAGAGCTCCTCGCGTCGTCCGCCATGACGTTCGGCCCGCACGCGACGACGGCGAGCCGGCTGCCCTCCGCCGCGGTGGCCGCATCTCTCACCTCCTCGCGCACGTCAGGCCGGCCGTACAGCAGCCTCGCCTGCTCGGGCCAGTCGTCCGGCCGGGCGTCGCTGGACCCCGGGCTGCGCTGCGTGACGTACACGTCCACCGACACCTTGCCGCTCTCGAACGCGTCCTCGAAGTCCTGGCGGAGCACGTCGGTCGCAAAGGCCAGCTCGCGGACGGCCCAGACAATCTTGACCGAGCGCGGGCGAGATGCGGCGCGGGCGAGTTGCGAAATATGCGCCAGCGGCACGACGACGCCGCTGCCGCCGACGATGAACAACAAGTCGTCGAACTGGGAGAAGGGCTGCGTGTGGCCGTACGGCCCCTCGACGAGGACGCGCAGGCGGGCGGGTCTCGACCAGTCAGCAGCAGCAGCGTCACGGAGACGCGAGGTGAAGCTGTCGTAGGGGCGGATGAGGAAGGTCATGGTCGGGGAGCCGTTACGGGGCTGGAGCTCGATCTCGGAGGCGGGCTCGGTGGCGTCCTGGTCGCCGGCGACGAGGAGCGGGGTCTGCTCGCTGGACGACTTGCGGACGAGGTACTGGTTGGTGGTGGTGCGGGCCATGGTGAAGGGGTGGCTCTCCCAGCAGCGCTTGTCGCTGAGGACGTGGAGGTAGTAGTAGGTGCCCGGCTTCGGCTCGTAGAAGCTGGACGAGTAGGGGATGCTGAGGCGGATGATGTTGGAGGTGGCGTCGTAGGTCGCGTAGGCAAAGGTGTTCCAGAACTTGAGGTTGAAGGAGAGGGTGCGCGACATGCGGAGCACGCGGTCGCCTACCCAGATGAAGCAGGGGATCCAGAAGAGCATGTCGAACTGGTGCTCAAAGATGGAGACGTGGCTGGGGTTGTTAGCATTGCGACAGCGATGATGGAGGTAGACATACCCGAGCATGGTGACGAGAGTGAGGATCGACAGGAGAATGTGGAGGATGAGGAACAGCTCGTACTGCTTGCGACGCATCCAGAAGACGGAGGCGCCCAGGAGAGCGACCATGCCAAAGGTAGCCTGCGCTGTTAGAATGGATCTTCGAATCTCACGATGGTAGTACTCACAAACCAGCCAGCCCACCAGAACATCTGCGTCCACCACCACAAGAAGTACGTCCAGCCGCCGTCTCGGGGTTAGTTAGACAACTTTCTGGAGCCAGTGCGGCGGGGTGCTTACCATCGAGGACCAGGACGATGTATCCGACGGTGTGGATGACGGCCTGGACCGTGGCCACGCGGGCGACCCAGCGGTGGAAGCTGTTGTACGTGCCAAAGTCCCAGCCGGTCGCCCACATGAGGAGATTGTTCCGCATGCCGAAGAGCCAAATGATGGGGAAGTTGGCGAACGAGATGATGCCGGTGCGGTCGGAGACGTAACGCCATGTCTGCTTGTAGACCAGGGGCCAGCTGCGAGGGAAGTATCAGCATGCCTGAGGACTTCTCAGATTGCGGCAGCAGCACTTACTACATGTGACCCGGGAGGATGTAGTAGCCGTAGACGCAGTACCACACGTTGACGGCGACGAAGGCGAAGATGGTCAGGCTCTGAACTCGCGGGGGGATCGTGCACCAGCCGAGGTTCTGCGAGCAGCGGTACCCAAAGGTGGCCGGGACGGTGACGTATCGCTTGAGCCACAGGGCGGACCAGGAGAAGATGCCGGGCCTCTTCTCTGAGTCAATCTCCTGCCGCTGGAGGCTGGCGATGGCCGAGGCGAGGCGGGAGGCGAGGCCGATGGCGACGACGATGGCCCAGAATACGATGACATAGAACCTGGCTGCGGTCAGCGGTGCCTCGGCTGTTGGCACGGGAGGATGCGCGCATACCCGTATGCATAATGGCGGCTGTACGTGTACTCGACAGAGTCCTGCACGCCGTCAGTAAGAGAAATCCCTACGACACGCAAAAGTTCTCATACCAGCGAATCGTACCAAATCTGGTAAAACGGCTCGTCCGGCAGCACGACCTCGTCCAGCACCGCGTCCGCCGCCTCGTCCTGCGTCAACCTCCGCAGGCCCGCAATCTCCTCCTCCGAGTACCCGGCGACGATCTCGAACGGCGGCAGCGAGACGTTGCGGTAGGTGACGCACGTCTCGTTGACGCTTTCGAGGCCGCGGTCGCGGTGCAGGGCGTCGCAGTGCTGGTCGGCACAGAGGTACATGGACCTGATGTGCAGCTCGCTCTCGCAGACGGCGATGAGCTTCGACTTGCCCGGGGCCGTGTCGGAGAAGTGCGGCGTGCGAAGGGTGTTGGTGCAGGCGTCGAAGCAGAGGCCGCCGGCGGAGGTCAGGGCCGCCGAGGCGGTTGCGGCGAGGCATGCGGCTGCGGCTGCGACGGCGAGGGCCGGAGAGGGCGACGACGACCACGAGGCGCGCATGGCTGGGACGGTCAGGATGTTTGCATCTGTGTGGGAAATAGAGATGCAGAGATGCAGGTGGCGATGTTGGGAGGGGAAGAAAGACGGACAGGCGGACCTCGGAGCGCCGAGGCGAGAGGGAAGGCGGGATGATCAGCAGGGCATGCGAGGGTGTGCCTTCCCGGTAGCAGGAAGGATTGGGGGAGAGGGAAAATTGGGATCTTATCAGATCATCTGATTAGCTCCACCCGTCGCGGCGGCTTAGGTTATCGCGATAATCCACCGGCATCGGCACCCCCACCTTTTTTCGGGGGTAGGCCTCTAGGAGGATCGCTGTACGATGTAATACGGTGTAATAGCGTGCTGGTTTGGTGCGCAACGTGCAAGGCATTCGCGCAGCTTTAGTGGTGATTCGAGAGCAGTTTTGACCCCTGTCTTGCCCACCTGATGCTGACCGCGCGGTGCGGTGTCTCAGTCATCGACCACGCTTTCGTCCCGCCGGTGGCCGGGTTTGGTCATGTTCCTCCGTGTCTCCAAGGTAACCGAGGGCTTTTCGTTAGGGCTGAAGACAAATCCTTCAGTTGTTGCGGTCGCGCTCTACTTTTTCCCTGTTTCTCTTTTATACATAACTACAACTGATTCCAACTGTCTTTTCCTCTGCACTTGACGGGAGTACCCGCTGAAACTTCGGATGACGCCCCGTCACAGAAACTCAACCCAACACTGTGCGCGAACTCCCTCCCAACCGCCATACCAACAGAGTTTCCATCACCAACTCAAACCGCCCATCGTGGCTTCCTTCAACCACCACGCCCACGTGACCTGCTCAAATTCACTCATACCCTTATCATTGTGGGCAACACGTCTATTACTACCAATTCATACCAAAAAGGGGGCTGTGGTCTAGCGGTCAAGATACTCTGTCGGTTACACCCTTATTCCCAGTGCATCAATGGAGCTCTCGTACTGTATCCTATTGGTACCCGTGATGGTACTCGAACAGTGCCAGTGCACATTGCCCACCTAGGGACGACAGAGAGGTCGATGGTTCGAATCCATTCAGCTCTGTTATTTCTTGCATTTTGTTGGTCTTTTCGTTGTTCGTCGAGGTCGAGTATTGATTGATGCTGCGTAGATGCGTTGATGAGGTGCGTACGGATTTCACTAGCGCGCTTTTCCCCCTAGTCGCCCACCTCAGCGCACATGCACCAATCACCGCACAGCGCAGCTGGCCACGTTAGCGCGCTCCAGGGGCCTTCCCTTCCCTTCTCTGTCGCCGACACATCCATCACCACTGAAGCCCGGGCGGGCGGGGTTCATCAACCTCTTCTCACCGCATGCCGCGCATTCAGCAGCACCTGTGATGGACAAATATTTTCGGAAGTATGGTATCGGGCATTTATTTCACTGACCCATCTAATTTTTCTCAAGCACATGACTTTCCTGCTCAAAACTGATCTCATGCACCTCAATTCTTCCCGCCTTGGTGAGCTAGTATCTCCAGTGTCTGTGACGCTGTCGCCCCGCTCGTAGGTACTGTACCGTCCCACCGACCCGCCGCATCCACCGTGCCGGCTTCCGCCCCGCGCCGTTTATCCCGCCGGCCGGAGAGTCACGACCAAGTCCAATCTATAATGAAGTGACCAGTATTCATTCCATTGAGAGATCTCAACCCGCGATGAGTCTTCCTATCTTAGCCCTCGACGGGCACGGATACCGTTCGTTCCCAATGTCCAGATATCCACAACCATCGCCGTTCGCACCACCTCTCTAAACCCAGAATCTCCCCGTGAAATCACCACTCCTCGCCGGCCGCAGCGGCCTCTTAGGCCAACTCCCCGTAACCTTCGCCTTACACGCCTCCACCACTCCCGCACTCTTCTCCCCAGCCATGCCCGGCGCGAGCACCCCGTCCACGGCGACGGGCCTGGAGATGGCCATCTTGGCCCGCCGGATCCTGCGCCTGCGGTACCACCAGAGCACGAAGATGAAGCCGACAAGGATTCCGAGGAACGCTATCGCGCCGGCGATGCCAGCGGCCACGGCGCTGGGGGACACCTCGTCGTGGGGGGCGGGGTTAGACGATGCTGAAGGTGTTGCGGTGGGTGTGTGCTCGGTTGAAGGGGTAGATGTAGGCATGCGAGAGTGCGATGTCGAGAGCAATGTTCCCACGCCGGTGGTGCTGCGGCACTCGAAGAGGGTGTACGTCGTCGCCGAGCGGGGGGCGAGCCAGGTGTAGCACGCCGTGTTGGGTCTGTATCTGCTGTTTCCGTCGTCAGACTCCTTCTCTCCTCCAACAGAAGTATCTCGTTCTCGGGGATGTTGACTTACCAGCACAGCTCGTCAGGCTTGCAGCTCACAGCGACCACTTTATCCTCCAGCGAGGAGCCGCGGCACGCCGTCGGGAGGGGCGTCGCGCAGCCCAGGTAGGCGCCCGAGGAGGTGCACTTCGCTTCCGGGACGTCGCAGGTCCATGGGCGGGCGGCCGTGGGGAATCTAATAGAACGTCAGTTTTCGATGTTTAGAGATAGGAGAGGGGACGGGGCATACCTCAGCGTCGTGACTGGGAAGTCGACGAAGCCGCACGTGTTGGATCCCGATGTTTGGGAAGGAGCGGCGGTGGTGCTGTTGGGGGACGGATTCTGGGGAGTCGGCGTCGCCATCTTCGTGGATAGTGCGAACGATCGAGAAGTTCCAGAAAAGCAGACGATCTTGTTTTTGGTAGGCTTTTATTTTCAGTGGTGATGTGTTTTGGCGATTTGTTGTGGAGGAGGAGGTGAATGGAGGGGGGGAGACTGCCTGGTGGCTCGCTCGTGACTGTTACCTCACCTCGACGCCGGTGGGCCGTGATTCACAGCAGGATACGCCTTTGTGTTAATAATATCTCGGAATACAATGAATCAATTGCTCTCCTTCCCATCCAGGAGGAGACAAATAGTAGGATTACAAACCCCTCCCTTGAGTCCCATGACCGCCTACGACACCCGTCGTCCGCCCACATCCCTATTTTCCCATCCAGATCCCCGGGTATACCGTTCCAATCCCCAAAACCATTTACAAGAACAAATCAAATCACCCACACCAATCTACATCCGCGACGACGCCTAGTTGTGCTGCTGGGGCATGTGCATCCCCTCCTTCTGCGGCTGGTACCCCTGGACGATGGGGCCCGTCGACATGCGCGCCTGGACCTCCTTGTCCTGCTGGATGAGCGCGCAGCACAGGCACCAGTACGTGACGCAGCAGTCGCCCGCGCCGGAGCCCTTGATACCAAAACGCTCGCGGATCTCGCCGCGCTTCATCATGGCGTAGATCCAGCCGCAGCCGGTGAAGGCGTTGATGCCGCAGAAGAGAAGGCAGTCCGTGTTGACGGCCTCGTAGGTCTGCATCGTGGGGTCGCGGAGGCGTTCGGACGTCTTGCCGAGGACTGGGGGTGTTAGCTCAGATGTCTTGATTCTCTGGAGGCAGATCGAGGTGATGATCGTAGAGAGGAGAGGAAGAGGGAGACCTACGAATGCATGGCAGACACGTGCCCAGGAGACAGCTCTCGCAGGGCCCGCAGCTGCAGAGCCCGGACTGCCACTCCTGGTTGTTCATGTTGGCGCCCTGGGCGTAGTCCTGCGTGATGGGCTGCTGCTGCGGCTGGCCGCCGTACTGGTGCTGCTGGTCGGCCTGCATCGGCTGCTGCTGGTTCTGGGCGTACTCCATGGTGGTCGGACGAGGTTCAATGTTCTCGATTGACTCTCTAGAAGCGGTTCAACGGGATGGGAGGCGAAACGTCTGACAAAACGGAAGGAAGACGAGGAAGGAATGGAGGGAGAACGGTTCTGATATACCGAGAGGAAGCGGGGGAACAGAAGCTACTAAAACCACGCGTTGTCGAAGACGGGAGCAGTAAGAAACCGCACGGAGGGGGAAGCGGACGGATGCAGGAGGGTTAATAACAGCAGACGGTCCGAACAACCATCCAACAAGGGCCAGGTAAGAGTGCAAGGTCAAGGGTACCGGAAGGGGTCTAAGCCAGCCCGGCACGCCGGCCGGGGCAAATCTTCGATGACTTCCAGAGAGCAAAGAAAGGAAGGAAAGCTTCATCGATCCCGCGCTAGGCCGTTAGACGACGCCTCTGGGGGGACATGTCTTGGAATGTCGTGGTGTCATTCTCGCCAGGCGAACTCGGGCGGCATCCCCCTAGTATCCCTTCATTTGGCTCTGTGTTTCTTGTCATGTCACTGTCGTAGAGCTTGTCAAGTTCCCCCAGATGCGGTCGGACCTGTGAAGACAACTCGACGGAGCCCCTGTGGCTTACATCTCGTCAATTGTAAGGACAAGGAGCGGAGAGAGGCAGCAGCCGCCAAGACTCGCGATGGCGTCCTAGGGCTGAGCTTGGCGGCCTGCGAGGCGGTTTGGGGGCTGTGCGCTGATGCAGGGGGAGGAGGAGGCATCATCACATCAGCTTTTGCCCGCTGTCGTTTTTGAACTACAGCTACCGACGGCCCACTGCTAATTTGCTGTCCCAATGTTTGCCGTGACGAAAACTCTGTATCGGGGCTGGCACGTGCTGGAAACGAGCTCTGGTGAGCCGTGAACCGAGCCATACTTGGTGTCCAGAGGTGCCTCGGTACCTAGGTAACGTTGCTCGCTGGGAAGAACACGACATCTACGGAGTACCAGATCTCGATACCTCGCCTGGGTGCTGGTAAACGGGCCCGTCTGGGTACCTACCCCGACGATCACAGGCCCGGGTCTCAGTGATCGTCACCGCCAGGCAGACTTATTCACCCTCTCTCCAGTGTGATGATGCGAGAGATGAGTTGATATGGAACGGCGCAGTGTAACCCGAAGGGTTTGCGTCTTAATCTCCTAATTTAGAGCCACTTCAGGGGGCCTGCAGGCTTGCAATCCGAGCAGCGGTGCATCGTCCCGCAGCTGCAGGCAACAACCGGCAGGATAATTACAGGGGTGGTGGGTGGCATTTTTTAAACCATCTTGAGCTTAATCCCGGCTGGAGGCTTGCGCTTCCCTTGCTGCATCTCAGCCTCACGAGAGCGAGCCTCAGCTGACTGCATCTGACACTAATCAAAGATAGTGAAGCAAGACTGTACTTTATAAAAGTGGGTTGGTAAGTAATTGCCCATGGGCGTGTTGAAACGTGGTATCGTGAATCATAGTCATCATCAACTCTTACTCTTCTTCCGCTTCTGCTCCTCCTCCCCTCCGCGCACCCGCCGACTCATGATAACATAATCCGGCACAAACACCTTCCCGAACCTCAACTTCCTCTCCGGCGGGGATATCGCGTCCCGCTCGAAGCCAAGCTTGTCGTAGAACGCGCGCGCGGAGGCGTTGGCCACGAAGCACGTCAGCATCACCTTCTCCACGATGGGAATGCTCCGCGCGACGGCGATTTGGATGTCCATTAGCTTGCGGCCCATCCCCGTGCTGTGACTGTGTCAGCGATGCAATGTGTCACGGTCGATCGATGATTGTGGTGGTGGTTGGGGTACTCGGCTGAGGCGAGCAACGGACTCGGTGCAAGCTGCATCGTCCCGGGAGTGACACCAGAGGGGGAAAAGGAAGAAAAGCAGAACTCACCCCCTCAACTCCTCCATGAGATGAATCTCATAGCAGTAAACAACCGGCTCGCCCTCTTCAAAAGTAGGCATCAAACTCGTAAACCCGCGTATTTTACCTGCAGCAGCAGTACCACCATCACCCTCCCCTTCGCTGGCAGCCCCCGTGACGAGCACGTACCGCAGCTCCGGGCTCCTCATCTCCCTCATCTTCTGCGCCGGCTTCCACCCCCCCGCCGAGGCCCGGTAGTCCGCCCCGCTGGTGTGTTCGACGAGGTCGTAGCACGCCCGCAGCTCGTCGTCCGACAGCCGGCCCGCGGAGCGGAGCTCCAGGGTGTACGGCTTGTCGGTCGTGGGATGCGTCCAGGAGGTCCATTCTGCGCTGCTCCGCGGGAAGATGCATGTGAGTTTCTCGGATTTTTACCTTATTTTATTCGATGCGAAGTCCAAGCACGGGGGATTTTTGCTTCTTTTTTATAGGTAGGGGTTGCTGACCTTGGAGGGAGATGGTCCCTGATAAAATCCTCGTCCGTCTTGCGGTTCGCCGCCTCGATGGGGTTCGTCGGCGCCCTACGCCTTTTTCCCGGGGGCATTCTTTCCTTGCTTCAATTCGAACAGAACGACAACAAAAGACAAGTAAGAAAAACACCGAGTATTCGAGCTGACAGAAACGAATCGCACGCTAATCTGCGCCTGATAATGTCACGACGATGTTGTACAACCTTCAGTTGGCGGCGACTCACTGAACGCGCCTAGACGCGTCCACTAAAACCTCCCCCAGTCCAGGTCCCAAAATCCCCGATTCTGGAAACCGGGACCAATTCCGCCCCAAAGCCCCGAGGTTTCCCCGTCCTGACCTCATCCACCCCCAAAATTTCCCACACATAGCTGTAAGTAATACCTACAGCTCAGTGAAGCCATCGCCCGCTTCACCTCGCCCCTCACCGAAAATTACCAAGGGCATGTAGCCACACACGCTCCGGTCCTCATGCCCCCCGTAAACCCCCTGTGGTCCCTCGCCCGCCGCAGCTACTCCAATGGCCCGGCCAGGTCGCGCTTGGGCAAGACGCTGAGTCTGGATCATGTAAGGTCACCCTGTACTAACATACTTACCCCTGCGTGTAGCTGCCGGATGTATGATGAGGAATGATGCTGACAGACACGAAGTTCCTCCAGCGCTCCCGCGCCCTCTCCCTCTACCGCGAAATCATCCGCGGCACCCGGCGCATCGCCGACCCGACCACCCGCGCCGAGTCGCGCCGCTACGCGAGAGATGAGTTTGAGCGTCACCGGGACGTGACGGACATCGTAAGCCCCCTCTTTAACCCTCCCTCATCTTCTTCTTCCCGGGCCCCCTGTCACTGGAAGCTGACCGCAAAAGGGCCACATCCGCTACCTCATCTCGACAGGCAAGACGGAGTGGCAGGGCATGGAGCGCTACGTCGACGGCATGTAGAGATTCTTCTTTTTTGCGCTTTGTATATCGAGCTGTATAATACAAGTAGGAGGCGGATATGCCCTCCTCGGACGTCTATGGTTCCGACGGCAAAGTCTCGACCCGACGGCGACCCTTTCTCCTTCTTCGACGTGCCTGAACTTCCACTATTGCTTCCGAAACGTTGCTTCGACCGAGCCGTCTGTCTTTTGTCCTCGTAGTTGTACACATGGTATCCGACGACTCGCTTTCCACCTTCCACCGAGACGTCACCCGCCTAAGACTGGCGCTGCTTGTGCCTGGGGTTCGCCTTGCAGATGACGTACAGGTAGCCGTTGTGTCGCTTCCCAGCCTTGCGGCGGACGATCTATCAAGAAAATCATTAGCCATCCATCTCCACAACCGTCTCCATTCCATCTTCCACCATTCCACCTCTCTCCCCCAACTCCTCCTCACTCTCCATCCGCAGCCCAATTCAAACCCGGTTCACCAACAGGAAAGATTCTGGGGTGCCCTCACCTTGCAGTGCTCGCACCTCTTCTTCACGGAGCTGTGCACCTTCATCCCCCTCGTCTGCTGCACGACCGCGCTCCCCACGGCGGCACCCTTCTTCTGCCCGAACCGCGCCAGCAGCGCCTCGGGGCGCTGCATCGGCTGCCTCGTCATGATCGCCGTCGACATGGCGCGCGAGGCCGCGGTGCAGCAGGTGGTCTGCGGGCGGAGGGCCGCCGCGCGGACGGTGGTGAGGGAGAGGGCCCTGAGGGAGGCGGCGAGGGAGGCCATTGTGTATCGTGTTGTTCGGAATCGGGATTCGGGGTATGTATGGGAGACGGCGGTTGATCGGGCCGGGGAGCGAGAGGATGTCCGGATCGGCGGGCTGGAGATTCGCGATGCGGCGGCGAGGTGTTGTCAGGCCCTGGATGGCTTCCGCGGTGGGAGCATTTTCGCTGGTCTTGGCGGGTCACGTGGAGGGGTGTCCGTGCGCTTATCGGGGTTGGGGTGCTTATCGCGTGTTGCGACATCGGACGAAAAAGTTCCAATGCAGCAACATGATGCTCGCTCTAAATCTGAATGAGATCAAGCGAAGAGGCAGGTAGGTACTGTTAATAGCCGTCCAATCGCGGAATCATTGTAGAATATCTATGTCATGTCCACTGCCGTAGCTTTTGATTTCTATAAACAGAAACGTCTAGGTACCTTTTACCCTCGCCTACCTATTCACAACGCCCAACGCCGAACCAAAAAATGCACGTCTATCCGTAAATTGTTGTCATCTCTAAAAGATCAAGATCAGCTCCGCAGGAACGTCTTGAAGACGCCCGACTGGCTGCAGTCCTCCCACGGGTATCCAATCTCGGTCAGGAACTTCTCGAGCTCCTCGACGCCCTCGTCGGGGCACAGGATGCCCGCGAGCACCTTGGCCACGTCGCCGCCGTTGTTGCGGTAGTTGAACAGGCTGATGTTGAACTTGGGGCGCAGCGTCAGGAGGAACTTCTCCAGGGCGCCCGGCCGCTCGGGGAAGTTGAACATGTACAGCCGCTCGTCGGGCACGTTGGAGCGCCCGCCGACCAGGTACCGCACGTGGCTCTTGGCGAGCTCGTCGCCCGAGAGGTCCGTCACGGCCATGTCGGCCGACCTGAGGCGCTCGAGCAGCGTCTGCAGCTCCCGCGTACGCTGCGACGCGGGCGCCGTCAGCGAGATGCCGATGAGCACGTTGGCGACCTCGTCCGTGGCGTAGCGGTACGAGAACTCCGTCACCGAGTGCGGCATGATGGTGTTGATGAGCGCCGAGAAGGCGCCCGGGCGCTCGGGGATGCTGACGGCCAGCAGGGCCTCCTTGCCCTCGCCCAGGGTCGCGCGCTCGGCGACGAAGCGCAGCCGGTCGAAGTTCATGTTGGCGCCCGAGGTGACGGCGACCATGTTGCGCTTGCGGTCGCTCGGGTTCTGCGCGACGTACTTCTTCAGGCCGGCGATGGACAGCGCGCCGGCGGGCTCGAGGCCCGCGCGGGTGTCGTCGTACATGTCCTTGATGGCGGCGCACACCTCGTCGGTGGTGACCTGGATGACCTCGTCGACGACGTCCTTGCACAGGCGGAACGTCTCCTCGCCGACCGTCTTGACGGCGGCGCCGTCGGCGAAGAGGCCGACACTATCAAGAACGACGCGCTCGCCCTTGGCCAGCGACTGGACCAGGGCGTTGGCGTCGTACGTCTCGACGCCGATGATCTTGACGTGCGGGGCCATGCGCTTGACGTAGACGCCGATGCCGGAGATGAGGCCGCCGCCGCCGACGCAGCAGAAGATGGCGTCCAGCTTGGACATGTTGATCTGGCCGAAGAGCTCCATGCCGATGGTGCCCTGGCCGGCGATGACGTAGGGGTCGTCGAAGGGGGGGATGTTGATGAGGCCGTCCTGGGCGGCGCGGCGGGCGCACTCCTCCTTGGCGGCGTCGAAGTCCTGGCCGTGGAGGACGACGTGGCCGCCGAGGCGGGCGACGTTGAGGTGCTTGATGCTCGGGGTGGCCTCGGGCATGACAATGGTGGCCGGGATCTTGAGCTTGCGCGCCGAGTAGGCGACGCCCTGGGCGTGGTTGCCGGCGGAGCAGCAGACGACGCCCTTCCAGCTGACGGCGGGGTCGAGGTGGGCCATCTTGTTGTAGGCGCCGCGCAGCTTGAAGCTGAAGACGGGCTGCTGGTCCTCGCGCTTGAGGAGGACGTTGCACTCGAGTCGGTTGCTCAGGTTGACGGCGGGCTGGAGCGGCGTGACCTTGCAGGCCTCGTAGACGCGGGAGGTGGCAGCGGCGATGAGCCGGAGGTACTGCGGCGGGCGGTCAGGGTCAGCACGGTTCTTGGTTCGTCTACGGCTGCAATTGAGAGCCATTGGGATGCGCTCTCACGTCTGGGTGGCCATCGGGGAGGAGAAAGTCCTCAGGAACGATCGACTTGATGCGGTTGCGCTTCTCCTCGGGCGGCGTCGACGGGTTCGCGCTGTACTCGGTGAGTGACATGCCGGCGGGCTGTGGCGTGCGCGGGCGCGGCGGGTGATCGCCGTTGACGCCGTTGAGGGTGCCGTTGGTCATGACGGCGACGACGGCAGGCTCTGTCGACTCGGACATGTTGGGCGAACGAAGGGACAGAAAGGTTGAAGAGAGGATTGAGTCACGGAGAAGGAGGAGGAAGGTTCGTGTACTAAAGAGTCATGGGCGGCGTGTATTAAACGGCCCTGCCCTGGGCTGCACCTGGAAATTTGTTCATGGTGGGGTCAAAATCGGAGCTCAGTTCGGTGTCGCGGGGTAGAATCGGACGGTTGGTACAGTAAGATGCGCTATTAGCGCGCAAGGGATTGGCTAGCGGACCCCTGCAGCGCTGTTGTCCCGGCGGCATGCAGCCGCTCCCCTGTGGCCCAGGGCGACATCGCTGCTGGAGGCAGGGTTGGGTGTGCTGATTGAGTTTGTCCGACCTGGCCAGCCTCTTTCTTTTTTGCTGGTAAACCTTAACCGGGTGGTTTCTTGAGATTCGTCTGAGAGATCAAACGGAACTTCAGAGATTTCAGAGATTTCCCCTGGGTTTGGTATTCGACCATTGCCAGTATCTTCAACGCAAGCTGGAGAAGATACCAAGGTACCTCGATAGTTGGTTTGAATGGATGGCTTCCACAGTGACTTCCAACTGGTCCGTGCATCAGCTTTAGCTCAGATGGAATGGTACCGGGTACCTGAGATCAGAGACAGTAAGCGCCAGTTAGGTGCCTTACGTAAGCCTTGAAAGTCGGGATTTGCCGCAAATCTGCTCAAGGGTCGAGCTCCGGCGCTCCAGCCAGTCCCCGAAACCTAGAGGTAGAGGGCCCGGGAGTCCATTTCATCATCGAAATTCGCTAGCGAGCGTCAAATCGCATGACTATTTTGTCGACACTCCGACTTCCTCGACCACCACCACCCCGCGAACCGACGATTTGACCGTTCAATCGCATCCGACGCAACCATGCCTGGACCAGACGACCGCCTTCCCGTGCTCGACCGGCAGATGCCGTCGTCGTTCGACGAGAACAAGTAAGCTTGCGCCGGGAGAGCTCTGCGACATGAAGCCATTCGGATCGCCGGCAGCACGTGGCTAACCACTTCTTCCCAACGCCAGCGAATTCTACAATGAGTCCGGTCTGAGCAAGGTCTTCCGCAAGATCAAGGAGGAGCCTCTCATCCCCTTCGGTACGTTCACGCCCACCCACCTCCCCGCGAGCAAGCACCCCCGCCGCCGACGCCGCCGACTAACCACGCCCGACAGGAATGGGTCTCACCGTCTACGCCTTCGTCGCCGCCTGGAAGGCCACCCGCCGCGGCGACGCGGTCCAGGCCAACAAGATGTTCCGCGCCCGTGTCGCCGCGCAGGGGTTCACCGTCGTCGCCATGGTCGCCGGCAGCATGTACTACAACAAGGACCGCGAGCGCACCGCCGAGCTGCGCAAGATCAAGGAGGCGCAGGAGGCCGAGGAGAAGAGGCTGCGGTGGATCCGCGAGCTCGAGGCCCGCGACGAGGAGGAGAAGGCCATGCGCGCCATGATGCAGGAGCGCCGGGCCAAGGCCGAGGCCCGCAACGCCGCCAGCGCCGCCCCCGCCGAGGGTGAGGAGAAGAAGTCGGGCGGCGTACTGAGCGCCATCGGCTTGTCGGGATGGAGCGGCAAGCCCGCGGACGCTCCCGCCGCTACCCCCGCCGAGACGCCGGCCGAGGACAAGAAGGAGAAGAAGGAGAACCCCAAGAGCTCGCTGGGCGTCATCGGCGAGCTGTACGGCCGGAAGCCGTCGTCGGACGGGCCCTCGGAAGAGCCCAAGAAATAAGAGAGGGGGCGGGGAGGACCGTCCCGGGTTGGCAGAGTGTACCGATTTACGGCTGCATTGTATAGTATCGGCATTGGACGGCATTGGCATCGTGACGGACGATATCGTCTCATTGAAGACTCCGCTCCGTCGTACATAAAAAAGTCTGGGCAACGAATAGGCGGCGCATCTGGGTTGAAATTGATTCCATTTCTTTGACTGCAGTTTGTCTACTACGAGGTCGAGTCATCTGACCGGAAGAGTCTTTCCCGTGCATCAACGAGAGCAAGGGAGCGAGCATCACGACGAATCAATCGCAGCAATGACTAACCGGAACTCCCGCTTGGTGTTGGCGAGACCGCGCAGTGGCCTGAGGTTTTGGTGATTCTGGCCAGGGACCTGCTCCGGGTGATCGTCACATGTAGCGGGGCCTGGGCAGACAGGGGGGATGGGGAGCTCGGGCCAGTGACGTTGCAGGGCGCTGCCTCCTCTTGCCTCAGTGGCTTGTCCGCCGTGCACGCTTCCATCCCTGGGCTGTCACTACCCCCAGACCAAGACATGGTGCGCTGGGCGCCTGGGGGAGACACACCTGGCCTGACACCTGCGGGTTCTGGGCGGTCGGAGCCATTATGCAATCGCTTTCGCCCCGGGGCATTTGTACTCCAGGGCTTCCGTCATCAACCCTCGATTCCCGCCCTTTTCCTCCTTCGACCATGGCTTTGGCTGTTGACGACTGCTTCGCGGCCCATTGCAACACTTCGACACACTGCATCGATGCTTCGTGATTCCCCATAACGACTCCACCATGGGACAAGTCCTGTCCGACGAGACACCCCGCCAGGTGACGCACGAGGAGCTCACCAGCCAGCTGGTACGCCGCCTGCTACCCCCTCTACACCATCACGTTGATGAACCCACCTTGAGGGCATGTCACTGACTCTTCCCGCGCAGGCCGCACGCTTCGCCGAAAAGTGCTTCACCTCGCTCGAGCTCTACTCCTTCAAAGATGTCTTCAAGAGCCTGGCCGACGCCCAGGGCGACATCCGCTACCTGAAGGAGGACACCATCGCCCGTTTCCTCGAGATCCCCGACATCCTCCATGTATCGCCAGTCATATTCCAGATGGTGTCGTACATCGGCGCCTTTCCCTTCCTCCGGGACGCCCCCGCCGTTCTCGGCCTCGAGCAGATGATCATGGTCGTCGTCATCATGACCGCGCGGTACAGGAAGGTGTTGGCCAAAGGATCGACGGACCGCGCGAAGCTCCTGTTCAAGAGTCTCGCCGTGCACGATCGCAAGGCCTCCGTGGCGGCCGTAGAAGGTTCAGAGGGGGAAACGAAAGAGGAGACCAAGGAAGAAGCCCCCGTCTCCAGCCACGCTGCTGGATTTGCCGTGGACGAGCCAGTCGACGAAGAGGAAGACGAGGACGACGACCTCGAGATTGCCGCTTTCGAGCTTCTTGACATCAACGACGCCGTCCGCCAGGGCGATGCCCCCACCGTTCAAGGAGCCATGATTCCTGCCGATAACTTCCGCAAGCTGCTCATGCTGCTCATCCTCATAGCTCCCCTGAGCCCGCAGGAGCGACCGTCCATGTACTCGACGCGGGTCACCGGCGACGAGCTCGAGAGCCTGCGCAACACTGCCGAGAATCTCCTAGCTGCCTTCCTCGACGTTGAAAAAGCACCCGGGATCAAGTTCAGCCACTTCAACCGCGTGATTCCCGTGTCCTTTCCCTACCTCTTCGCCGGCTTCAACCCGCTGTTTGAGCACTTCCTTTTCTCCAAGAACCTCGACTTTTCGAAACACAAGGGTGACGACCCCGCCGCCGAAAAGCCGCCGCAGCCTGATGAGGTCGTCCAGCCGCTGCTGCAGGACGAGTCTGACATTCTCAACCTCAATGTCCTCTCGCAGCTGTCCTTCTTCCTCCCGGGATCGGACCTCTTCCGCCGACTGAGGCTGCTCTACTCTGGAAACGAGGCAGGCTTCTCGATGGGCAGCTTCGAAAGCAAGGTCTTCAACTGGAGGGCACCGACGATCCTCCTCGTCCGCGGCAGCCGCATCGACGACGAGCCCCAGGGCGGCCAGGAGGCGGCCTTTGCGGCGTCGATCCCTCCGCGCCGCTTTCCGCACGGCGGCAAGGGCGACCGCCTGACCTTTGGCGTGTATCTGAGCCAGCCCTGGAAGCACACATCCAAGGAGTGCTTCGGCGAGAGGGACACGGTGCTCTTCCAGCTTGAGCCCATCCATGACGTGTTCCCAGCCTCCAAGTACAACTCGGACTACGTCTCCTTCACGAAGCCGCCGACGAACCGGCCCCTGCTCGGGGTTGGATGTCCCCACCCGAGGCCAACACAGTCCCACCGCCGGAATTCGACGATGTCCCTCGGCTCCGTCTCCCTACTGCTAGACGACTCGTTCGAGTACGGCGTCTTCAACCACGACTACACGGCCGGCGGCGGCGCCTTCCAGCCAAGCGTGACGCGCAGGTTCGACTTCCAGGACCGGTTCCAGATCGAGAGCCTCGAGGTCTGGGGCTGCGGCGGGGACGACGAGGCGAAGGCCCAGGCGGAGCGCTGGGCGTGGGAGCATCGCGAGGCGGAGGCCCGGAGGAAGATCAACCTCGGCACCGGCGACATTGCTGCCGACCGCGCGCTGCTGGAGATGGCGGGGCTGGTTGGGCAGAACCGGAGCGGCGGGTCGACGTGAGGTTTCGGGGGGTCTGTGATCATGCTGGGCGGATGATACCACGAGAGACTGAGGGGTTTTCTTATGGCGTTTTCTGGTTAGGGCGTTTTTGAACATTGGGTCCTTGGATACTGCCGTAGACTTATTACAATGCGAGAATGGTCTTTTTAGCTGGCTGTGCGTCGAGGTAGAGGGAAGCTATGCTGCCTTGACCCCCCAACGGACCCCAATTCCTTCTGTTCATGTTCCAATATGTGGTCAGCTTCAACTCGACTGTCTTTTGAGAGACGATTACGCGTTCTCTCTCGGGCACTTCAGACCTCTCCTCGCCCTGTTCTATACACCTTTACTTGCATTCTTTTTTTTTTTCTTTTTTTTTTTTTACGTTTTCTGAGCCCCCAGGTCTATGATGCTGGTGTTCGGTACAGCTGGGCGTTCCTCCAAGTCAGTTTTCGTGAACACTGAGAAGCAGATTCAAGACCGAAACTGCCGTTTCCCACTTGGAACCGTCACGTCACAATACGGGGGGAATGCTCGCGCTGAAGAACAGTACTGTATTATTTCACGACAGGTCCGTATGCTCTAGCCTGCCCTACGCAATACCAAGCGAGTCCATCCCGTTTTTTCAGAAAAGAATCAAACGTCACCCTGTATTATTTTGTTCTATAACCCCTTTTTTGAATCCACGTGTACGTCAATCCATGTAATCCAAGGCCTTTGGCGGTTCTTGCAGGTGAGCCGAGATGAGTGAACCGCTTACGGGTTGTTCTCGTAGAGGATCTGGGCCGTCTTGATGGTCTGGGCCAGGCCCTGGGACGCGGACAGGTCGAAGAGGAGG
>WIGO01000226.1:26189-40913 GCA_014235945.1 Colletotrichum plurivorum
ACGGGTTGTTCTCGTAGAGGATCTGGGCCGTCTTGATGGTCTGGGCCAGGCCCTGGGACGCGGACAGGTCGAAGAGGAGGAACTCCCTGATCTGGTCGTTGGAGATTCTGCGGAGCATGCCCTGGCCGAGGTTCTTTTGGTTCAAAGTGTCAGCCATGACATTCTTCTTCCTCAAGAGAGAACAGGGGAGAAGAGTAAAAGATACTTACGTAGACGGTGTTCTCCAGGTTGTAAAGCACGTTCGCGATGCGGTGGTTCGCGTACGACTGGTACCTCGAGATGGGCGCCTTGGACCCGATCAGGCGGATCAGGTTCTTGAAGTTGAAGCGGCGGCGGAGCGGGATGGTAACGGGCCCGCGGATGGGACCGGGGTAGCCCGTGTAAGGGGGGTAGACGTAGGTGTTTCCGTCGTCGTCGGTTGCGACCTGGCGTCCGTTGAGGCCGGTGCCGGGGTTGGTGGGGATGGGCAGGATGGTGACGCCGTCGTTGTCGTCGAGGTCGTCGCCGGGGCCGAAGACGGGGCCGGGGACGACGATGGGTCCCCTCACGGGGGGGAGGGTGGTTACTTGTTGCTCGTAGCCGGACCACTGGGATATGTTAGTGAGAGAAGGGATGAGGAGTGGAAGGGGGGTGGAGGGGACCTCGTAGTAGCAGCGGGCGATCCAGCGCTCCTCGTCGCGGGTGAAGACGGAGGTGTACTGCAGGCCGCGGGCGATCTTCCAGAGGACGTCGTCGATGAGGCGGATTCCGTCGAGGACGTCCTGTATTGTCAAAACGTCAGCAAATTTCAAATCAAACTTCCCAAGAACAAATCGGAGCTTACAATGTAAGGTCCCTTGTTGTAAATCAACCAGGGCACGTTCTCCTGCTGCCACTGCTCGGTGGGCCTTCGCAGCTCGCGCGTCTTGTACGCGATGCCGCGGAAGTAGCCGCAGATGGCCTGCGCGGTGATGCCGTAGTGGTAGTCCTGGATCTGCTGCGCTGCGGGGCCGTTGGGGTCGCCTCCCGCCGTGAAGTTGGAGAACTCGGCGACGATGGCGGCCCAGGCCTCGGCGCCGGCCTGGAGGTCCAGCGCGGCGAGGTCCTCATTCAAAAAAGCCTCGGGGTCCTGGCCCTGCACGGAGGGGACGACGTTGACGTGGGGGTCGACGAGGACGTCGTCGAGGGTGAAGGCGTCGGCGGCTAGGAGCTCCGAGGCGGCGGGGGCCTGGGGGATGGCGAGGCCGCTGGCGGCTGTGGCCAGGAGGGGGAGGAGGGTGGTGGACTTCATTTTGAGGGATGTGGTCCGGGTTTTGGTAAACGAGTGTGAGTTTGGTTGGATGGTTGTGAGGGTGGGAGGTAAGATTGGGAGGGAAGAGGGAATGAGGGAGCGGGTTATATAACTCGTATGCTGATATGTCTTGAGAGGGGTTGATGATGAACGCATCCGGGAATGCATCCGGAGGGAGGGATTGAGAGCCGAAATGGGTCGGAAGTGCCATTGTGGCTTTTGCTCAACTGGAAGCAAGGTTCGAAACTATCGTGTTGTTGGGCAGCACGTTCTTCTGTGTTGTGCTTCGATGGCGTCCCCAACGCCATGAGTGGTGATGTTTTCGTGCAGTAACCTTGGTCTAGTATGCGAGTAAGATGCAGGAGGCCCATTTCGCGATTTCGACAACACGGAGGACCGAGAATCAGCCGACATAGCTTGGGAACGATTGTCAATGCTTTTTCGTGGTCCTCAATGTCGTCTTCTGTGTCCGTGTTCCTCTCCACAATCTCCTATCCTTCAGTCTCCCGTGCGGGTGAATACTGGACCCTTCTTTAGGGTTGACGAGAGGATGTCGGATATGAAAGTAGACGCCGGAATCTTACGCCTCTGCATGAGCTCCTACCACTGCAGCGGCTGTCCCGACGCGAACATCAAATAACATGATTGTTAGCAAGGCCATCCTGCAGGGCCCAACTCAAATGATCCGCTTCGACCGCAAGTTGCCAGTTTGGGACTCTGGTGAAATATGTCTAATGCCGCCTACGTGAGATATGCTCCAGGAACGCCTGCATGTTCTGGCGAGGATCTCGACCGCACTTTTAAACTTCAGGCTGCAGGTGACAACCTAATGATGTGCTGCATATGGCCTCGCGTGCTATTCCCGTCGAGAAGGGATAAAATACCGGTAATTCGGGTTGGAGGCACGGCAGTATCATCTGGCTGTTCGGACGAATTTCCCAGGCGTCCCTCGGCATCGGGGCCCGCAGCTGCGAGGAGGACCTTGCCGAGGACATTAATCTCCCTCTGTTTTGAGGTGTGTGGAAATGCTGAGAGTAGGTCTTGGGCAAGACGGGACACGAACGCCCCTTAGATGATTCCTCGTGCTCAGGTATCTCCATGACTTGGGGGAGAACGCCTCCATCCAGGAGGAGGCACGATTCGTGGAAAGGTGCGAGCGGCTCAGGAATTGAAGTCTTTGTATCGAAGGCTCTAATTTGAAGAAATGGGACTTCCAAAGTTACCGTTTGGGAAAGAGTCCTCTATCGTGCTAAATGGGTTCCTTTGGGCGTCGTTTCGTTGATAGCTAACATCGAGGATAGCATCAACCGCGGTGCAACGTGTCACAGCGCCCGGGCTATGCTGAGGTAGCGCGAGTGACAACATGAGACGACCTGAGCAAGATTATGTAGAAAAAGGAAAAAAAGGAAAAGATGGTGTGCTTAGTTCGGTCGGACGAATATCCAGACCCTCAGGTGAAATCGATGCGTAGAACAAGATGACCAGGAAGAGGGCCCGGTGTCCCCAGAGGCCCGAGACCCGGGGACGGGACCCACCTACCCCGGCGGAACCCTTCTCCGATTTTCGGGCCCACCTCAGGTCATTACCTAAGTCCCGGTAGGGGCCACTGGAGGCTGGAGCACCAGACGGAAGCCACAGATGGCGGGGTAATTATGCGGGTTGACCGCCTTCTGAGTGCCCCTCTTGCCCTCCCCGAAAGTCGGAGTCACTGGCAAAAAATGACTGTTTGCTGAATGACGCATCCGAGCTAAAATCTTTCACCACGCGGGCGTACTTTTGGCTACGAAACTGGGTGATTTGCGACATACTCAATTGACTTTGTCTCCTTTCTACCTAGTTCGCATTGATATCCAAAACCCCCAGAGACAACCTACAGTCAACCGTCACGATGGCTGTTGAGCTTCCCGACCCCACCGCCGACCTCGACTGGAGCGGCTACGTCGGCGCCATCCACGAGACCTTCCACAAGAATGCGCTCGCCCACCCCGACAGGGCCTGTGTTACCGAGACCAAGAGCTCTACGTAGGGCGATCAATCCCTGTTTCCCGGTCGCATTGCTGACGTCTGGACAGGTCGCCGACTAGGACATTCACCTACCGCCAGATCGACGAGGCGGCGAGCACCATCGCCAACTACCTGCACGATGCCGGCATCACCAATGGCGACGTTGTCATGATCTTCGCCCACCGCTCCGTTGAGCTGGTCTGCGCGTTTATGGGAACTCTGGTACGGCTACAAACTTTGGAGACACCCTACATGGTGTCCAGATGCTAATCTTAGTTCCCAGGCCTCCGGCGCGACAGTAACAGTCCTCGACCCCCTGTACCCCCCGCAGAGACAGCAGCTGTACCTCGAGGTCTCCCGACCCAAGGCCCTGATTTCCATCGGCAAGGCCATTGACGAGAGCGGACACCTCGCGCCCATGGTGCAGAAGTACATCGACGAGGAGCTCGCCATCAAGACCCAGATCCCGGAGCTTCGCCTCAGCGACGACGGTTTGCTGTTCGGCGGCAAGGTTGGAGACCAGGACATCTTCGCCGGCCTGCGCGACAAGGCCTCAACACCCCCCGATGTCGTTGTCGGCCCCGATTCCAACCCGACGCTCGGCTTCACATCTGGATCCGAAGGAAAGCCCAAGGGCGTGCTGGGTCGCCACTACGGCTTGACGAGATATTTCCCCTTCATGTCGAGGCGCTTCAACCTCACGTCCGAGAGCGTGTTCGCCTGTCTGTCTGGTATCGCCCACGACCCCATTCAGAGAGGTAAGAGGTGGTCCGTGCACTTCAAACCGAGGAAAGGCTAACAGCAGACGCCAGATATCATGACGCCGTTGTGGCTCGGCGCCCAGCTGCTCATTCCGTCCAAGGAGGACATCCAGCACGAGAGGCTCAGCGAGTGGATGAAGGCGTGGTCACCGACCGTTACTCACCTTACCCCGGCCATGGGACAGATCCTGGTCGGCGGCGCCACCGCCCAGTTTCCCGCCCTGAAGAACGTCTTCTTCGTCGGAGACGTCCTGACAACCCGCGACTGCAAGGCCCTCCGCAGCCTGGGACCCAACTGCAACATCATCAACATGTACGGAACCACCGAGACCAGCAGAGCGGTGTCGTACTTCGAGGTTCCTTCCGCCGCGCAGGACCCTACTGCCCTCGAGACGATCGGCGATATTGTGCCGGCGGGCTGGGGAATGGAGAACGTGCAGTTGCTCGTTGTTTCCCGGGAGGATAGCACCAAGATCTGCGGCGTTGGCGAGACCGGCGAGTTGTATGTCAGAGCCGCCGGTCTGGCCGAGGGCTACCTCGCCGAACCGGAGAAGAACAAGGAGAAGTTCATCGACAACTGGTTTACCGACAACACCAAGTGGGTGGAGGCCGACAAGGCCAACGACAAGGGCGAGAAGTGGCGCCGCTACTACAAGGGTCCCCGCGACAGGATGTACCGCACGGGAGACCTTGGTTACTACACCCCCTCGGGAGCCGTCCATGTCACTGGCCGTATTGACTCTCAGGTCAAGGTACGTAGTATTCTGACCCTTCTCCTGATCGACTTCTAACGCGCAAGACAAGATCAGAGGATTCAGAATCGAATTAAACGAGATTGATGGTAACTTGAGCGGCAGTCCTCTCATCCGCGACTGCAAGACCCTCGTCCGGAGAGATCGTAACGAGGAGCCGATGCTTGTCAGCTACATCGTCCCCGAGATCGCCGAGTGGAAGCGCTGGTTGGAGGCCCAGAACCTCGAGGACGTCGAAGACGAGGGTGTTGAGATGGGATCCAGCGTGGTCTACCTCAAGAGATTCCGTCGTATCCAGGCTGAGGTGCGAGACCACCTCAAGTCTCGCCTGCCGGCTTACTCGGTGCCCTCCGTCTACATCGTGCTCCAGAAGCTGCCCCTTAACCCGAACGGCAAGATCGACACGCCATCTCTGCCCTTCCCGGATGCCACCGAGAGGATGGAAGACGCCTCAGAGGAGGACCAGAAGAGCTGGGACGCCTTGTCCGAGACGGAGAAGTCAATTGCCTCTCAGTGGTCGACTCTGATCCCCGGTCTCAACGCCAAGACCATCAGGTATGTAAAATCGGACGACTTAATACAAATTTAAGCTAACAAAACTTAGGGCTGAATCGGATTTCTTCGACTGCGGTGGACACAGTCTGCTGGCCCAGCAGCTGCTCCTTACCATCCGCAAGGCCTTTGGCGTTGACATCACCATCCCCGTTCTCTACGCCAACCCCACTCTGGGAGGATTGAGCTCCCAGGTGGACCGTCTGCGCAGTGGCCAGGCCGTCACGGTCGATAAGGCCGCCGAGTCCGTCTACGCCAAGTCCTTCGACGAGCTGGTTAACACCCTCGAGACCAGGTACCAGAGTGCGGACCCTTCAGCCCTCAACCCCTCGACCGGCGCCACCTTCTTCCTCACCGGTGCCACTGGTTTCCTGGGTGCCTACCTGGTCAAGGAAATCCTAGCAAGAGAGAAGACCAAGATCATCGTGCACATCCGCGGTGTCAAGGATCTCTCCTTCGCCAAGGACCGCATCACGAACTCTCTCAAGGGTTACGGCTTGTGGCAGGACTCCTGGGCCGACAGACTCTCTTGCGTTCTCGGCGACCTGTCCAAGCCCCGCCTCGGCCTGGACGACGCCAGCTGGAAGCACGTCGCCGAGACGGCGGACGTGGCTGTCCACAACGCAGCGTACGTCCACTGGATTGCCCGCTACGAGCAGATGATGCGCCCCAACGTCCTGTCCACCATCGACATCATGAAGCTCTGCAACGAGGGCAAGCCCAAGCTCTTCTCCTTCGTCTCCTCGACCTCCACCCTCGACACCGACCATTACGTCAACCTCTCCGACCAGCAGACCGCCACCGGCCGCGGCGCCGTCCTCGAGGCCGACGACATGGAGGGCAGCCGCTTCGGCCTCGGCACCGGCTACGGCCAAACCAAGTGGGTGTCCGAGCAGCTCGTCCGCGAGGCCGGCAAGCGCGGCCTCCGCGGCGCCGTTGTCCGCCCCGGATACATCCTCGGCAGCCGCCACGGCGGCTTCTCCAACACGGACGACTTCCTCATCAGGCTCTGCAAGGGCTGCGTCCAGCTCGGCGCGCGTCCCCTGATCGTCAACTCGGTCAACGCCGTCCCCGTCGACCACGTCGCCAAGGTCGTCGTCGCCTCGGCCCTCAACCCGCTCCCCGGCGTCAACGTCGTCCACGTCACGGCCCACCCGCGCCTGCGCATGAACGAGTTCCTCGCCTCGCTGAGCTACTACGGCTACGAGGTGCCCGAGGTCGACTACGAGGAGTGGAAGACCAGGCTCGAGGAGTTCGTCTCCGCGGGCTCCGTCGAGAAGGACGCCGAGCAGAGCGCGCTCATGCCGCTGTTCCACATGGCCACCTCCAACCTCCCCTCTACGACGCGCGCTCCCGAGCTGGACGACCGCAACGCCGTCGCCGTGCTCAAGGCCGACGCGGACCGGTGGACCGGCGTCGACGACAGCGCGGGCGAGGGCATCACCCGCGAGGACATTGGGCGGTACCTGCGCTTCCTGGTCGAGACCAAGTTCATGCCGCCGCCCACGGGACGCGGGCGCGAGCTTCCCTCGATCGAGGCCGAGTTCGTCAAGGCGCAGGCGCAGTGGGGCGTTGGAGGTCGCGGTGGCGCGGCATAAGGATGTTATTGATGGCGGAAACAGGATAAAAAGAAACAGTGCCGTTACCTCCCTCCTCGATTTGGCGTTTCGAGGGAGTGGTTGTGACGCGGCAAAGTTGAAGAAGAATCTTCGATACGAAGCTTTTTCCAAGCGTAGATGATTTTGATGAAGTAGATAAAAAGAAAAAGGTGGTGGGTCAAATGGAAATTTCACAATTCGAGTCGTTTTTTCAAATTGGGATCTTTGAAGAATCACGCTGTCTCGCTGTTGGATATTGATGGATACCTCCTGGCGAAGGTTATAAGCAGTACGACATGTGAAGTGACCTCCGCATCTCGCCAAGGTTTCTGACCGGAAGCCCGTAGTCATTTGCCCCGTCTGCTCTGTGACGGCGCAGCTCGTAAGCGGTGGGGAGTAAGCGTAAGTGGCGTGGGCATAAGAGATATGGTTTACTGAATACGCCTCCGAACGTTGGAAATGGATTAAGTGAGTCACTAGGGTTTTCGGCCCTGTGGCGTTTTGCTGCATTCAAATAGCAGGGATAGCTCCTCGCAGGGACACCCGTTGAAGTAATCAACACACACGCTCTTTTACCCGTACGCCTCGTAAGATCGTTAATGAGACCCCTCGTCGTTACATGCTCCACGATGTTCGGCGACATCACACCCGCCTGGTTCGTAGGTGCGGCGCGTCAGCAACCGCTCGTACTCCGGGACCCGCAGAGCTCTGAGGACTCGACCAGCGGTTCCGGACAAGAAGACTAGATTCATCCGGGAAGTTTAAGGGAATTGCGACCTGTAAAATGAGGATATTCCTGCAATTACATCGTACCCATACCCATGGACGTCTTCTCTGGCTGTTGGGAGCTTCCGCAGGGTTCCTAAGTGAGATTCAACAAGTTGAGAATGGACAAGTACACGGGAGACGGAGTCTTCGGTTACAGGTCGAGTTGTCAGTGGCCTAGACCATTGCCCAGGCATGACATCGTCGCTGGGGTCGAAACCAAAGATGTGGCCAGAGGATCTTAGTTTCAGAGTATGAACAGCCTCTTGGACGCATGGTAACCCGTCAGGGCCGCGCTAGTCCCCATAAACGAAACGTCACTCTCGCCCAGAGCGGAGCTGCCATTTCCCATCCACCTTGTGCAGCTGTCCTCCAATGCCCCAAGGCACGACGCGGCGATGGCCCTTCTCGACCAGCGGCTCCCCCTCTTCGAATTTATGCTCCAGATCTGCTTTGGTCTCTGAGTTGATGGCAAACAGGGATGGTAGAGTCGAGCTCTTGACGATGTCGATGCCGGCTGTGGCGGTCTCCCCGATAACCATAATCAAAATGACGATTGAAAGCCAGACCTGGACGATCAGGAACGTCAACCACGCCCAGCGAACTTTGACGTAAGTCTCGCTTTTCCATGCAGTACCATATACAGTAGGTGTACTGTTGAAAAGAAAACTGGATGGCAGCACGTCAGAACCGTAGCGCAATCGGAAGGAGTGGTTTGGGAGGGGGGGAGAATACGTATTCAGGATAGTGTTTTCGTATTTCTCCGCCGTGCCGTTGATAGCCTTCCACAACACGTCGGTGTCGAGGATGACTTCAGTCTCTTCGTCGGCGGCGAGGGTGGCTTTAGTCTCTTTGGTGGATCTTATCTCGTCCATTGCGCGTTGAAGTCTTTCGCTCCCAGTTCTTTTCTGGCAGGGATCGGACGCCCTGCCGGTCGTTGCATCACGCAAGGTATCGTTGACCCTTTGCGTCACCCCGACTTGGAAGACAATGTATGTCGCGTTCTCGTCGGCCGGCGAGAACATTTCTGTGTGGCTGCCGTTGAAATGACGAGACTGGGTGTGCGACTGGTTCAGTTGCAACGACAGGACGTTGTTCTCCACGGCGGCATCATATGTCTTGATACACCAGTGAAAAACAACTTCTGCCGCTTGCGGATCGAACAATTTGCTCCAGTTGATGGCAGAGTAGACGAAGATGACGGAGTTCAGCACATCTGTATCGTAATCGGATATCATCGGTCCGGAGCCCACAACGACTCTCTCATCAGATGCTAAGTCGCCTTCTCTGAGGACCGTCATATTTGGGCCATTTGGAAGCCACAAGTCGGTTTGAAGTCCGGGTCCACTTGGCTTCCTTTGGATAAAATGGGTTATGTCTACGTTCATTAAAGACACTTCGTCAGCCTAGTCTTCAGAGACGGGGTCATCAACCATCTCGTGTCAAATACAGTGCAAAGGCCAAAATATACCAGGCCCTCGCGAGCTCAAGAGTTTGCGCGTTGCTACCCTCGGGAGCTTTCCAACTTACTTGTAACGCTGTGACATATGGCGAGCGTACTGAACCGCGGCCACGTACAATTGCTCTGCGGGCATGCAGGCTGTTTGAAGGAAACATTGAATTCGAATGGTGAGCTCATGACATGTTCAATGGCGTCTGTCAATTTGGTGGATCCTACCATTAGCTGGTTAGCAAAAGTTTATCAAAGAGAGTACATGACAACCTGCTTCTTTTACTAGCAGCCGCAAAACGGAAAAAGAAGAACAGCCGTGGTCAGGTTAGACCTGAAAATAGCCTCACCTAGCACATGCGTCAAATCGCGGAAGTCGACCGTATGCAGACTCCAAGCAGGAGCTGGCTCGGGCTGTTCCATTTGGCGGGTAGGGTAGCTGACCGCCGACTGCGTTAATGTCGACGTGCCAACAGAGGAGACGAGCAAGATCGCCGAGAAGATTCCAATCAACCTAGAAGCTCGTCAGTGCTTCAAGTACGAATAAAGCACATACTCTTTGCGGTGAGCTTAGCATACCATCCCTTGGTCCGAACCAGAAGGCTGAGTGAGCCCCATGGTCCTCGCGAAGCCTGGTCGAACAGGTCGAGGTCCCTAAGCGGTCGCGGCTTCTGCTTGAACCAGTTCCACTTGCACTGGGACAGGCCCTCGGCCACGGGTATGGTGAATGCCGTCCTTGCTATCGTCGACAGGAGCGCGATGACGGTGTTTACCGTGATGCCGGATGGCAATTCGGGCAGAGGCTGGTTGTCATATATTCCGAGAAAGACTATCAACGTGGCGAGACAGGCGACACTGAGCAAGCAGCAAATCGTCTCGAGCCACCAACCGTCGAATATTTCGCCGGCGGATCGTTTGAAGTGCAGCATGCGCCTGCGCGCATCACTGATCGGGTCTTGCCCAGCGAGCTCTGGGACGATGGTGATCGAACTCGCATGCGACTTGCATGATTTCGCCTCGAGGCTGGTGCGACTGTGAAGTGTCTGTTCATCGATGGCCGATATCTCTGTGTCGGAGTCCGCGTTGTCGTCGAGACCACGAAGAAGCGATTCCTGGACCTGGGCCGCCTCAGTGGCATCTGCCTCCGGGCTTGTAGGCGAAGGATGCGGAGAAACAAGCTCTCGCTCGTTTCCGTGCGCATCGGGGCTGGCAGTACGTTGCGTGTGCATGGTAGCTGACCATGAGATGCTGAGGGAGTCCCGGGACATCAGAAGCTATCAGGCGAGGGGGGCGATTTCTATTATGTCCCGGTCCGGACCTTGTGTCACAACCAAACTCGGTCTCATTGGCTGTTAAATCACGGGTCGTAGACATGGAGTCTCACCTCAAGCATTTTGGGCGAGTTACTTTGAAAATGGGCATCTCGGCACCGTCCTTACCACGAGGCAAGGCTTCACAAAGTGCCTGGGTCTCGAGGCCGTGGCGACGTTAGGTTCCGAAAGCCGCAGACGGTACTAAGAGGGTGGGGGGAGCAGGTAACCGTATGGTGTCCCCGAGGTCAAGGGCTATTGTGACACAGTTCTCAGGGTTGAGAATCGGATGTTGAGTGGTAACAAAATCTATTCCAAGGCCAGCAGGCTCGGGAACTCGTGTTCGACCGTGCAGGGTGTGGCTGCGTGCGGATTTGACAGATGACACATCCCTTTCCACAATCGGATGATACGAGCGCCATGTCTTCGTTCAGCTGCACCAAAAAGGGTGCACGCAAGCAATATCTTCCCATGCAACTTGTCAGCGCTTGACTCATTTGGGAATCTGCTGCTTTTCTGAGGCCATCTACCATGATCAGGCTGTGAAGCTCCTGTGGCATCAAATAACTGATACATGTTAAAGCAGAACCCCAGGGTGAAAAGTCTCACTTCAAGGAGGCATGCAAGGGATGGTGGTTAGCCTGCGGCTGGAGATTCTAAGAGGGCGCTCTATTATGTATATATTCTATATTATTCATTAAAAGCTAATGTTCAATTGTCTTCTTGATAGTTACCTGACTGAACAACTATTTAATTCGAGAAAGCCTGAAAGTTGTAAGAGTATGGGAAAGACAAGTTACCACTGCCACTGTCGCTGGTCATATCGGCTGGTTTCCATTAACCTGCCGACTCCAAGTCACACATCATGAATCATAAATACTTATCACCCTTGACCAACTTCTGTTCTTCCTCCACATCCTCCCCCACGATGAGCTCAACGCCGTCGCCTCCCCTTGCCCGAACCCTCGTCCGCGCCCTGAATAGATCGTTACTCATAATACCAGTCCCGGCGTACCTCGCCGCGTCAGACGGCTGAGACTTGATCGCCAGCAGCAGCATCCCGTCGAGGCTCCCCCACGCGCTGCTCGACCAGCCGTAGGGTGAGAGCCGGAAGCATAGAACGTACGAGGCGTAGAACAGGACAGCTCCGGCGTGGATGAGCAGGATGGCCACGCCGAACATGGTCGTGCGGCGCCCCAGGCCGTACCCGTATCCGTACTTGCGCAGCTTCCAGTGGAACGGGGTATATTTATCCACATCCACAAGGCTGGCGTTCACGAGGACTCCATGCTGCGGTGTCCCGCCCGCGATATTTATGAGGCCCACCCAGCTGAAAGTTCCATTGGCGTGGGCCTCTAGCATTAGGCCCAGGTCGTAGACGTAGCTGACGCGGCTGAGCCCATCTGCGAGCGTATGCGCGAGGATCGTCGCGACCGTCCGTCCGGTGCTGTCGGGCACGTCCGATATGTTGCTAGCGTTCCTGGCCGCCTCAAAGAGCGGCGGCTCGAATCTCCTGTACCCATCAGACCCAGAGATAAACTGCTCGACAAGGGCTGTCACCGCCGTCGAGTTCTGTATCCGCTCCCCCTTGCCGTTGGTTATGTTCTCCATGGGCTTGTTTAGGAGATCGGCCCAAGTGGGGGATATGGGCACATTCTGCTGCGACAGGGCCCCTAGCGACTTCTCGCTCACCTTCCTCTCGGTATCCCAGAAGCCGCCGATCACCTTCGGAAGGTCCGACAAACTGTGCCGGAAGAGCCGATCGATCGCAGGGTCCAGACTAAGTTCCACTACTGCCCAGCGCACATCCACCAAGCACGGAATAACCAGGCTTGCTTGGTAAAATTCTTCTCCGTCCTCCTCCACAAAAGCCATAGGCAGTTCCAGTACGGCGCCGAGGGATGGGCTCCTCGTAGGAAACATAGACGCAACGTCGACCCAGGTGAAGTTGGTTGCCCTCAGGCTGTCCTTGTTCCGGGTGTAGTTCCAGTACACGTGAGGAAGGGACCACCTGCCCGCTCCGTCCTCTCCCTCTTCGTAAAAGTTATCCTCGTTCCGGGCGCGGGCGGCGAAGTCTCTCATGGCCCTGCTGTCGAAGTGGGGGATGTCCATATGCTTGTGTGGAGAGTTGTGGGAAGTCATCCACTCATGGGAGTACTGAAACATCTTGCACTGCACCTGTACCAATGGCGACCAAACATTCTCCTCTGGCGACATCTGCGGTCGTTTGATTTTCCGCACGCCGGCGATATCGTAGGCCTCGAGGTAGCTCCAGAACATGCCACCGAGCTCTGTCAGTGACGAGTGCGGCGTCGTGGCCACCGCCAGGAGATTCTCGTTGCTGGAGTTGCCGGCAGAGGCTTCCAGGCCCATGGTCGAAGACGTCACCTCCCGTCTGACGCCGCTCAGAGGCTGCGTGACATCCATCGGCGAAGATGGAACACCGGCGGCGAAGCTCTTGGCCCATTCCAAGAGCTCGCCAAGGCCGCGATCTGGACAAAACGTCAGACCGTCGCTGCTAAGTTGGTTCTCAACTTCTTCACACCAGGGTGTGATCTGGAGCTCGCTGATATTTAACGGATAGATGTTGGAACTAGTGGTGGTAATATACGGGGCGACCAGCTTGCCCTCAAACGGAGCCCAGACGTCCCACCACCTGAGCTCGGGTATGATCGCAATGGCAGAGGACGGGCCAACCATGTTGCAATAGATGCAGAGACACGCGGCCCCAAGGCCCAGGAGAACGCGCCGCCACGAAGACACGTAGCCTCTCCTCTCCGCCTTCCGCGATCGAGGCATTGCGGCCCAGAAGCAAACTTTTGAGAACAACCACTCTGCCGAGGACACCTGATAGGCGCCAGAGAGAAATCCGAATGGTATACCGTCTCCAACAAGCATGCGACGACAAAAGTGCATGGTCATGGCGGAAACCGACGCGACGATGATGATCTCATGGATCTTGGCGACAAACTGCAGCCCGTTCATGGCGACGTCCTGGCTGATTTTGAGCCTGGCCATCCACTGGCTTTCCCAGTTGTCTTCGTCGAACCAGTAGAGTCGTCGGAATGTGAATTGCACGATGCCGGCCGTGAAGAGGACGGCGATGAGGTGGATGATCCAGGAGCATGATACAAGTCCTCTGAAGAAGCGTTTCTCCAAGACGACTGTAGGCTCGGTTTGCCGGCTGCCGGAGGTGCGATTGAAGGTCTTCGCTGATGGAGAGGGGGAAGCTTGGGCGCCGATGAGCTGTGCGTCTTCTGACTCTGGCCCATTGTAAGAGCTCAGCCTGGTGTAAGAGATCGGGATGAAAGACTTCAAAGGGATTGAGGCCCGCCCGTAGCCGTTGTCTGGTCTCATCTTGACACCGCAGTAAGTTGCTATAGTGCGTCTAGAGATCCTGGGACTCAAAAGTTCTGCGGCAGGTTATCATCGCCAGACTCGGGGGATGTGGAAGAACGGTTCAAACACTCAGCTGGAGCGGCCGGAGATGGCCTGAGAAGACGGGGCTCATCAGGTCTAAGTAAGCACTTGGAAAACGATCTTGTCGATCTGTACGACCGACAGCCTGATTCTATGATCCGCGAGAGAGCACGACAGACACACCGAATTGTTCCAGTCAAAAACATCGACAGCATCGCTACAGTCAACGTATTTTTAGCTAGATAAGCGGGTACGATACACGGGTTCCGGCAGGTCAAGTTTGTTAGCAGCCCATGCCCAAAATTGTGGCTGTTCTAACAGAGCTTAAGGTACTCTTATCGAAACAATCCAGGAGGGTGTTGTGCTGCCTTGGCACTGCGATCAGGCTACCAATAGCATCGTGCAGGAAATCAGACCATTCGCAGGAAGTCGTTCAGCTGAATACCGACGTCAGGCCGTGAGGCTGTGTGCGCCACGGAAATGTCGGCTTTCGGGACCGAGATAACGTTTGGAATCTCCGCTGTGTTAGACGACGAGTTATAATGGCAAGGAGAATCGAAGATTTAAGAGTATGTGCCATGTACGAACGCTGCCTCTCATGGCACTTCAATGACCTAGGTTCATGCAGTAGCCTCGGAAATGGTGTTGGGAACTATTTTTTCACACGCCCCCCCAGAGGCTAAGGGCCTATATCTCTTTAATTATTCCAGCCTACTATTTACTTTTAGTCTATTGTTATTACTGTCGTCCGTCATCGTTGCTATCGTCCGTCATCGTTGCTATCGTCCGTCATCGTTGCTATCGTCCGTCATCGTTGCTATCGTCCGTCATCGTTGCTATCG
>WIGO01000226.1:41009-72496 GCA_014235945.1 Colletotrichum plurivorum
ATCGTCCGTCATCGTTGCTACTGCCTATCCATGTTGATTTAGATGAGCCAGATATTTAGGTACTTTGGATGAGGACGGAGTCCGGGTTATGGAGCCCGGCGCCGGAAGGCACACCGGACTCAGAGTGTGGAGCGTACGACCCGAGGCCGGATCCCTAAGTGGGTCTTTCTCTCCGGGACTCCGGAATCTTATAATGACTCCCTTTAGGTCAATGGCCGATTGGCGTTGTCGCATCGCGGCATCTTCATTCCGTAGCCTCTCTTAAGATGCCAGTGCAAGGCAGAGACAAGTCACAGATCTGCACAGCTAGCGACGCCGCGTCGGCCGACTCCCACTCTTGTAGTACCACCATAATTGCAAATCACAATTTGACTGCCGCGTCGACGAACCCTCGACCACCCCCACAATATCCTGCACATCCCGTGCATTAGCACCCAACATGCATCAAGGAGTGCAACGTCGGTCGGCCGCTAAGGTGCGGGCCGCTGCGACGGTTCTTGGTTCTCTTCTACGGATGCCGCATCCAACGAATGGTATTGCGGGCATTTCTCCTCTGGAATGCGGGCAAACGTGACGGAACGACCCCTCTCTTGGAGATCGGCAGCTTGGAAAACTACATTCGGCGCTGCGACACGACGCGATGCTTACGATCCAGTGTTCCACGGAGGGGTCTCCGTGACAGCGCGACACTAAAATCGACAGATGTGTTGAAAAGGCGATGCGTGCCCCTGAGATCTTCCATCAAGTTGACGCAAGCGCACGACATGGCAAAACTCTGCAAGCAACATCAACGATGGCGTCCTTCACCCTCCCATCACCCCCCTCATCCCCCCTCAACTACGCCATCCTCTCCCTCCTCCTCCTCTCAACCTGGTACCTAACCACTGCCCTAACATCATGGTACCGCCTCCGGCACATCCCCGGCCCCCGCCTCGCCTCCTTCTCCTACCTCTACCTCCTCCGCGTCGCCAACTCTGACCGCCAGGAGTCCATCTACCGCACCATCAACGCCCGCTACAGCAGCCGCCTCAACTCCGCGCGCAGCGACTATGGCAAGGACGCGTGGTACTTCTCCAGCCGCTTCAACCCTTACCAGGAGACCATGTTCACCACCACGGACCGGCGCCTGCATGACAAGATGTAGACCAAGACGGCGGCCGCGTACGCCGGTAGGGAGGTCGATTTGCTTGAGCCGAGTGTTGATGCGCAGGTTGGGAAGGCGGTTGCGCTGCTACGGGAGCGGTATGCCTCCGTCGGAAAGCTTGTTGATCTAGGATCGTTGTCTTCGTATCTGACCATGGACGTCATCACCGCCGCAGCGTTCGGGAAGCCCTTTGGCCATCTTGATGCGGACGCGGATGTCTTTGGATTCATCGCGCAGATGCGCGACAACTGGCCTACCCTCGCCGTCACGTTGGACGTGCCCTGGATTCGTGCCCTTCGGTTCTCCAACTGGTTTCTGAAACTGCTGGGCCCGAGGCCGACGGACAAGATTGGCATGGGCCAGATGATGGGGTAGGTTCCACAGCTCATGTCAACATCAATCCAGCCTTCCGCAGTTCTCCGCTGACTTAAAGGACACAGCGTCGCTGAGAAACACGTCGGGGAGAGATTCCAACCAAACGTCAAGCCACAAAAGGACATGCTAGTACGTTTCCAACATACACTCATCAAAACCCTCCAAATCTCACATACCGTTCAACAGGGCTCCTGGATAAAAAACGGCCTGACGAAAGAAGAATGCGAAGCCGAGGGCCTCTTCGCCCTCGTCGCCGGCTCAGACACAACAGCCTCCACCATCCGCGTCACAATGCTGCACCTAATCTCCAACCCGCGCATCTACCAAACCTTCAAGTCCGTCGTGCGACAAGCCGTCTCTTCGGGCGTTTCGAGTCCGATAACGGCCGAAGAGGCAGGCAAACTACCCTACCTCCGGGTAAGCATTCTCCACAGTCCACGAGCATCCCCGTCCACGTCAAACAAGTGGGTGTACTGACAACTACCAGGCCCTCGTCTACGAAGGCCTCCGCATCCGCGCCCCCGCAACAGGCCTGTACCCGAAAACCGTGCCTCCGCAGGGCAACACGATCGACGGGAAGTTCATACCCGGCGGCACGGCAATCGGCATGAATGCGCCCGGAACACTCAAATCCACGTCCGTCTTCGGCGCCTACGCGGACCTCTTCCGGCCAGAGCGCTTCCTCGAGGTTGCCAACGACGCGCAGAGGGCCGGGATGGAGCGTGACGTGGAGATGGCGTTCGGGTACGGGCGGTACATGTGCGCGGGCAAGCCGGTCGCCTTCATGGAGCTTTACAAGACGTTCTTCGAGGTAAATTTTGAGAGGGAGAGCGTCTTCTTGCCTGGAATGGGAGTTTTCTTCAGTTGCTGACGATTCGTGATAGTTTATGCGCAACTTTGACTTTGAGCTGGCTGATCCGGTCAAGCCGTGGGACTCTTGGAGTTACAACATCTTTGTCGAGGAGAACATGTGGGTCAAGGTGACATCTGCGGAAGTCAAGTAGATCAGCATCAGCGCGGCGTGACTCGTCGTCTGGAGAAGCCGTCTCTTGGATCAGCGGGCGAAATAATAGTCATTATGGAGACTTCACTTGACTTGGACTATGGTGCCCGACCTGGGGGCGGAGTGATGCAGAGGAAATCTTCAACGTCAAGGAGAATGTCATAAATCTGCTAACACCGTATACAGTGGGATGCCTAGTAGTGAAGAATACGAAAAAGACCAAAAAGACGACGACAAAGAATAAAGCTGATAAGAAAATTGGAAAGAGACTTGGCAACCAAAATCAACATGAGACAAAACATTCGTGACACCCAAGAAACTACGTCGTCCCGAACTTTATCCGTTCATGAGTTCCATTGTGACCTCTTCAGAAACAAGTCCTCCCAGGACAACCCGGATCGTCGGGGACATCAGTCGGCATGGGGTCGTAATAATGCTCACAGGTACATAAGCTAAGGAAGCCAAGGATGTTAGTCTTCAAGCACACAAACTTTGCGTTTCAGGATGAGCTAAAACTCACAATCCCTCGTCTCTACAGTCCCGACAGATGGCACGCTCAGTATGCTTGCAGACCTTTTCTGTGTAAGCCTGACAAGAGCGCACTGGGTGTTCCATGTTGCAGGCCGCAATAGCTATGAAGTGTTAATACCATGCGGATCTTCGCCATTCAGAGGATGGGAAGCTCTTACGGCTCGGGAGTACTATGGTCTCTTCTACCGTCGGAACGGTGCTACTTGCGGAAGTTGGTGTCGGAGTTGTCGTGGACGGCGTCTCGGAACCGGTACACTTGCACTTTCTACACCTGCGTGAGCGAAGCTGACCTCGAGTCTGTCTATCCGTGACCCATTGTGACGCAAACACACCGAATTGGGGGCAGCCCTGGCCCTAACACGAGGGTGACCACGCACGCCTTCTTCTGGCCCGCGGAATCATCACACTTGAGAGCCGCGCATTCTCCATCGAACTTGCAAGTTTCGGGCACCTGTGTCTCTGCCTTTGGATCGACGCATTCGCATTGCCTGTTGTTGGTCTTGTAAGCCGGGGCGACGTTCGATAATCGTCAGGAAACTGAGGCTCTTACTTTATTGGGATCGAGATGAGTCCGATTGGAATCACTTTCTGCGCGCACTTCTTGTCCTCTCCGGCCTTGCAAGTGAGTGCTTCGCAGTCCTTGTTGTCGCTACAGGTGGCCTTGGGGCTTGGTGTGGGACTTGCAGTAGTTGTCGTCGTCGGGTCGGGGTTGCAAAAGCCGAAAATGTCGTCGGCGCCCTCATCTCTTTTCCCTCGCAAGATTGACCTGCAATAGTCTTTGAAGACGCGGCGCAGCTTCCCCCGTTTCTTCTGTTCCTTGTCTCCACCGTCTTGCGTCGCACCGCTGATCGTTTCGTATTGTGAGCGCGAGGGGTAGATCATCGCGAGAAGCAGACCTTACTCACACATCTGGTTTAGTGTCGTCAATGAGGTTGTAGGCGACCTTGACGTGTTCGGGCACGGGATACTCCGGGTCGAGATTCGGCGGGAGAACTTCTGATGGGCTTCGTCGCTGGAATGAGGCCATCTCCCGCAGAAAAGTCTTCATCCGGACTCCGACAGAAGTAGAGTCTGTCGCATACTCGAAGCCTCTGCTCCAGTCCGGATGGCCCAGAAAGTAGGCAACTAAGCCGGCCTGACAAGATATGTTAGTCCGCAGTCCGGTTTGTAGTCCTTCATCCCAAAATGTACTCTTGGTACTTACCACAGCAGGCGACGCGAAGCTGGTCCCAACTCGCGAAGAGGTCCCCACGCTATCGGCAGAGTCTCCATTGCAGCTCACGACGTCGGATCCCTGCGCATACACAGTCACGCTGCCAACCCGGCCATCGTTCGCCTCGTTGGCTCCCCACCAGTCCTGGCCTTCGGGCTCCGAGCCGTGCCACAGCGTGCCGTCGGGGTTCGCACCGCCGACCGTAATGAGGTGGTTGTCCGCCGTTCCCATCAGCTGGGGCACGTGATCTCCGAGTCGATCTCTGTCGGCGGCAAGGTTCCCGGCCGACATGACGAACACGGCTCCCAGAGCTTCCGTCTCCCTGCTGAAGCTTTCGAAATACTGGAGGTAATCGGCGAAACCCGGGTTCGTTCGTTCAATGCCTTCACGTCGGAGAGTTATTTCGTTGCGGCTACTTGGAACAAGAAAGTGAAGCTTCTCTCGCATGGGGATTCTTACCAAATGAAAAGTTGATGACCGATTTTCCCTGCAGACCCCTCGCCAGGATAGTCTCTGAGATGTGGTCAAGCGCCGCCTTCAAAGACTCCCGGTTCGAGCTGACGGTGACATACCTGGCGCCTTCCTGCGTTCTCGCCGCTCCTTTCCACTTCACCAAGTACAGGTTGGCGTTAGACGCAACACCCAGGTTAAGACCGCCGGCAACACAAGCCGCCGCGCTCCCGTGCCCGGTTACGCCGCCTTGTTCTACAAAGTAGTCGTCGGTGTTATCCGGTGCCTTGGACTGGTCGTCGAAGCTCTTGCCCTGGAAAGCAAGGTTGTTGCCCACATACCAGGCCTCAACGTTGCGTACACCTCTTGCGAGTTCCTGTGTGGGGTCAGCTACGTATTCATTGAAATCATGAAAGGAGACTCACGTAATGGCCAGTGTTGAACCCCGTATCGACGATGAAGATGGTGGTGCCAGCACCCAGACTGCTGTGGGCTTTGTAGTTCTGCTGGACGTCGCCAGAGATGATACTCAAGTGCGAGGCACTGTTGAAGCGAATCTCCACGTCACGCTTGCGCAACGCACCCTCATGAGACCCCTTCTCGCCAGCCGACCGAATCCGTGACTGTCTCCTCCGTCGCGCGAAACCAGAGTCATCATGTTCGGTGGCTTCGCAGTCGTGATTCGGCCCAACCGACCGCACCCAGGGGATCGTCCTGATGGCATCCGCCTGCACCGTGGTCAGGTCTGTGAAGTAGCTCGGCCAGGCCATATAGGTCGGGATGATGTCGCTCGCGCCTGACAGAGTGCCGACCGAGCCGTCGAGCCACTTCGCAAACTCCCTAAAGGCGCGCGTGCTGACGGCGCCATACTTGGCGTCGATGATCCAGTGGGATTTCGCGCCCGTGGGGATGGGAATCAGGTAGCCTTTCTTCTTGCCCTTTCTACCAGAGTTCGCGGGAGGCTCGTTCGCCACGGCAGTGGTGGTCGCCGACGCTGTCGACGTATACGACGAAGGCGTCATCGTGCCGGAGCTGGAGGGCGGCGGCTGTTCCCCGACGGGACCCAAGATGGGGGCGATGTTGTCCCAGTCGATATTGTGCAGCATAGCGTAGGCGTTGTACGCCTCCACAAGAAACCCGACGCTCGCCATTCCCCTGACGAAGATCTCGGTGAACCTCTCCGTGACTAGGCTCTGCACGTCCGCCGGAAGATTGGGCAGGTTCTGGAGCATCTTGGCCGCGGATTTTAGCAGGTTGGTCGAGCCTCTCGCCTTGGGATACGCGGAGAAGACCCGTTCGTTCAGGGGCTTGAACAGGTCGCTCTGGGATCCTTGACTGAAGCGAGCGGACTCCAACTGCTCCTGGAAGCGGGAGACCTGTTCGGCGATTTTTGTGATATCCTGCGTGAGATCGCGCAGCTCGATCGTCTCGCTGAACTCTGTTCCGGAGAGGGGGCCTCCCGCGGCGCCGAGGGCGACGCGCATTGCCTTTCCGCTGACCTCTCCGAGGGCTACCGCCAAAGGCCCTGCCGAGGCGGAAAGGCTTTCGAAGATGCCCTTAACGGCAGCGAAGGGGTCTGCCCCGGGGGTTCCCGATCCGCCACCACCACCACCACCACCGCCGCCGGAATCAGATCCGAAGGATCGTTGGGCAAACTGAATGCCGTCGACGACCGACGGCTCTCCCGAGACCTTATCGGGAATGTCGACGGTCTTGTCCCCGAGTTTCAGGGACCCAAAAGAGAGAACCGCGATGCTTCCGTCGCTGAGAAAGATCTCGACCGGCTCTTCGTGTTCCGTCGGAGGATAGTATTCGACTCCGTCTACCTTCATAACGACTGGAGACGGAAGCCAGGAGTGATCGAAAGGGGCACCACTCTGTCCGGCGCTGGACGTTTCGGTAGGACGTGCAGTGGATGCACGTGTGTGTCCCGGGGCGGTCGTGGGCTCCGGAGCCTCCTCCGTCGTCGTCGGTGGCTGCTCCATTTTGGTCGTAGCTTTTATCTCAGTCGTGCTTACTCCGTCGAAGGTTACCAACACCCCGCTCGCGGTCAGAGTTGTGGCCTGCGTCGGGACGGCGAATGTGCTCGACTCGAGAGCTACGGAGCCGTTGAAAATAAGAATCGCAGGGCCGCCGCGGACGGCGTAGGTGACGACGGGCCGGTCTAGGGGGAGGGCGGTGCCGTCGACGCTCAAGACAGTGATGGTGCTTGTGACCGTGACGGAAGTGTATGCTGTAGTTGCCGTCTCCTGTGGGAGACCGGTCTGTCGGTGGCTGGTCGAGGTTGAGGTATTGGAGTACAAAGGAGCACTTTTGGTAAGAGACTGAATTGGCAGTGGATCAGTAGTGTTGCGGGAAGGCGTAGACGTCCAGGTTTTCGATGATCCTGTTCCGTCGATAGCTGTCGAGGGCGGGGGAGAGGCGCTCTGGATGGGGGTAACGAATGTGGAATTGTCGACAGGGCGTGGGACGAGGGAAGTCGCAGCGGGATACAAGCCAGAGCCTACAGAAACACCTGTAGGCCGTGAAGAATGAGCGGGAGCCCCAAAACTGTGCTCTACGGGTGGCTCGGCGGTTCGGGGCCTCTTCTCATCTGCAGTGGTGTCAGTCATGATTGAACCAGGGAGGGAAGCTTCAACTCACCGAGATCAGGCAGGCTGTAGGGTAGGATGGCAGAGGCCTGGCGGGAGGTCAGCAGAAGAAGGGAGAAAAGCAGAAGCAAGCAGCGCATGACGAGAGAGTCTATGGGATCAAGCAAAGAAGCTGGTAGAGAAGCGGATGCTGTGACTGACCAATTTGATACTTCTTTGGCGAGAGAGCACTCGATTTAAATAATGGGTATGGAAAGGTCCAACGTGCTAACTTTGACGTCTTCGGGAGAATCGGCGCAGGTTTTGGTGAAGTTGTTGATTGACGGGTCGCTACCCGAGAAACAAGACAGTTGCTCTGTCGAATTTAGGCCGTCCATGCAAGAGCATTACCACAGTATCGAACGATGATAAGCATCGTAATCTCGGGCGACTGTTGGCAAGGCCATGACGCGGTTTCAGCAAAAGGTGCCTGTGTGTGTTGGGGAAAACGAAACGGCCCCGTCGCATTGGGGGCGACGTTAAATATTGACCTCTTGATACTTGCAGAGGCAAGAATGACTTATCTCGCGACAACAACGCCGGCGGTTATGCATCTGCGACCCTTTCCCCGGCCTGACTAACTCGCAGGCAAGTGCGACTGAAGCTGAGGATGCCAGCGGCGATGTTCTTTCGGGCAGTACCGTCGATTTTGGTAACTGAAACGGCCCCCTCGGATGGCAACCCCAAAAATGTGGTTGTTGTCGGAAGCGGGAAGCAGCATTGGAACCAACGACTGCAACCCCCCCAGCCAAGAGACGGACGTCGTTGGTGCAGCTACACGTGATGCATCATGCAGGTGCAGAAGCGGGAACCAATCGAGTCCCGCAAACTCGAGCCAGAAGCCCCCAACGGGAATGCAATCTTCTCTGGAAAATATCACGGACCGATTGTGACCAAACCAGCAGCCCCCATTGCAACGCGCGGGCCAGAACCGCAGAAACGCGGGCTGAATGATCACGATGATACGATCTTGGGCTTCACACTCAGGGGCTTGCAGGAGACAAAAAGATGTTCCGCGGAAGCCAACGGAAGAGTGGTTGCAGATCAATAGAGACGAAGATGGATACATCGTGCTGGTCATGTATGCACGTATTGCCAGCCGAATCGACGACCCAACGACACGTCACAGTGACAAGACGAAACCATGCTTTAACCGTTCTTGTGATTTCTGTCTCGGCTGCTAACACAACCCATCCATCCGCCGTCCTCTTCAACCAGATACCATCCATCTCTGTGGGAATAAAATAATAAACGAGATCAAGTTTGACTGGAGCCACCGTCAAACCCTCCCCCCCAGCGCGACATTCTTGAACACCTTGAAAAATGAAAGAAAAGGATGTCGAACTAGAGAACAACCTTCGACTTGACCACTCCAACACCCCACTTTGTTTTTTCTTCCCCTGGGACCGTCCCGATAACCAAGGGAGGGAAAAATTATGAAGACTGAGAATACGTACCCTTCCAATGCATACACAGAGAGAGACACACACATACAAGCCCCTCCCATACAGCGTTTCATTCAACATGACTTCTAGGTAATACAGGGGATACAATGCGGCAACAGCGATACTATCCAAAAAAGGCGCCTCTTCCTTTGACTCTGAACCGAAGGGATATCTGCTTCAAGCTGTCGTCTCGGCATCCTTGGCCGCCAGGAGCTCAATCATCTTCTCGTACTCGACCTCCTTGTCCAGGGGGTCGCGGCCGACGGCCTCCGCGGCCTTGTAGAACGCCTCGTCGTCCGCGGAGACGCGCTTGTCGACGGGCCTCCCGCTCTTCTTCCACTCCTCGAACCACTTCTTGTTGAACTTCTTGGTGAACCTGTTCACCGCCGGGCCCCACATGACGGGCTGCTGCTTCGGCGCGGGCGCCTCGGGGGCGGCGGGGGTGTCCGGCTTCGCGCCATCGAGCGCCGCGGGCTCTTTTCCGTTCTGCTCCTTCTCCGGCTCGCGCTCGCCCCGCGGGAGGCGCATGGCCAGGATGACGTACTCGGCCCGCGTCATGTTGTCCATCACGTCGTCCATGTACCTCCGCACCTCGTCGGCGGGCGCGACGACCCTCTGCAGGTACTCGAGGTGGCGGGCCGACTGGGCGTATAAGCGGACGGTGACGGGCTGATAATAGTCGAGCTTCGCGTCTCCTCCGTATTCCAGCTGGCTGCCCTTGCGGACGATCAGGAAGGAAGCGATGACCTGCTGTCCTCCAGGAAGATACTCCAAGATGCTGTACTTCGGGAACAGGTAGCGGTCGCCGTTTCCGCCGGTGAAGTCCAGACACACGCCCGAGATCTCCGGTCTCGTCGGCGGAGGGGGCCCCTTGGAGCGCAGCGCCTGCTGGGGAGGGTTTTGGAGCTGTGGCGCTGGGGATGGTGTCGGTTTTGGCGATGCAGCGGGCGCAATGGCCGCTGGCTTGGGTGTGTTGCCGTTGGGAACGCCATTAACCGGTGTCTGCGGCGCAGAGGGCTGGGGCTGAGGGGTCTGGCCGCCCTTGACATCCCTGAGCAGCTTGTCGAGAACCGCCTTGAGATCGGTCGCATCCGTGAAGCCCGGCTGGTTCTCGGCGATCCTCCGGATCATCGTCCGTACCTTGGGATCATCCAGGGCTGCTTTGACCAAGGCAACGACCAAGGGATCGCTACCACGAGGGGCCACAAGCTCATTCGACTTCTGTCGGGGATTTGTGGTGAGCACGATGTCCAGGATTGTGCGCACTTCATCGGCGAAGTATTTCACTGTCCTTCCGTCCACCAACAACCTGTCTGCCGAAGGCCCCTGCTGGCCGCCCTTCCTCTTGTACTCCGCCGTGATCTGGTCAATTATTCGTTGGAAATTGCTCAGTTCGTCCGGCTTAGCCTCTCCAGCCGCTACGCGCTTCATGAGGTCACGTAGATGGGGATCTTCTGAGGCCTTCTCCGCTAACGTCATGATAATCGGATCCGTGCCCTGCGGCTTTGGGGGTGCAGGTTTTGCGGCTCCGGCTAAGGGTGTTGGCGTTGAGCTTGACGGGCGGGATCCGGGTGCTACAGTGGCCGCTCCGGGCTGGGATGCAGGATATGATGGAGTGCTGGGCGCGGGCGCCAGCGCGGGTGCAAGCGGAGGGCCCGGGGCAGCAGACGCAGGCATCGGCGCTGGTGGAGCAGCCGGCCTGGGCGCAGGCGGAGTTGCGATGGCAGGCGGCGCAGGCTCTATATTACGTGGCGACGGCGCTGCTACGGGTGGCTGGTTCGCCGCCGACGAAGGCGGCCTCGAGGGCGGTTGTTGAGGCGCAGGTGACGCTGGAGCAGGCGTCCCAGTCGGGGGAGTCGGCTTCGATTCAGGAGCAGGTGCGAGCGGAGGGTTCGAATTCGTCGGGGTCGGCGTGGGAGGAGGCGGCATGGCTCCGTTGGGGGGGCCATACTGCATAATCGGTCTGAATGTTGCCTGGGTGGTGGGTGCAGGCGGCTTCGGATCTTTGATAGCCCACATGGTAGCCTCGAACACATGCGGCTCGATCGTGATGGTCACCTGGCCGATCTTGCTCATGGTGTCTTTGGCAGGGTTCTTGGGATCTTCGGTGGCGCCTTTTTTCCTCAGAGGCTTCGTCCAGTACTTCTCAAATATGCCCTCGGCCATCCACCTGTGCTTCGACCGGCTGAGGGATTCTGCCATAACGCCGCTGGGCGACGGTCAGTATGGGAATGGTAGTTCAGTCGCAATGCAGCAGAGGACGTTACCTTTCTTGAAACGACTGGTATTCTTTCGCAGGGAGGTCTTCGGGCTGGGCATCTTCGACCGTCGGCAGCGGCTTTCCAGCCTGAACGGACCTGGGCAGCGAAGGCACCGGGGGTTCCTCGGCGGGAGGCTGGACTGGAGTGACGGATCGGTGTTCGGGAGGGGTGACGGTGCGCTTCTTCGCGACATGCTCGACACGCGCGGCAGCCCTCGCGGGCAGCTTCCTCTTCCTCTCCATGGCCGCGCCCGGGGCTTCGCCGTCGCCCTGTCGGGGCTGCGTTCAGGATATCACGAGTGTGGCTCCGAGCGTGTCGGGACGGTGGTCATCATAAGCCGAGAGAGACCCGGCCCTCGATCGCGCGCGCGTGGGCTAGTATCTAGTCTGGGATAGCTGTCGCTGTGGATCGTTGCCGTCGGTCGAAGAACGGTGAGCAGAGAGGAAGACTGTCCGTCGGTGTAGGTGTCGAGTTGCGGTAGTTCGCGGGTAGGATGTTGAGGCTCTGGCCGTGGATGTATGTGGTGTGGAGGAAGGGTAATTGGAGACTCGGGTACGGGTTCGTGTGAATTGAGATTGGGGTGGATGGACGGGATAATATGGGAGCTTTGCAGGTGCGGTACGGTACGGCACGGTACACCTCAGAAGGGCCTTACGGCATGCAGTACATCAAGGTGCAATGCAGGGCGGAAAGTATGGTACAAAAAAAGTCATTGTCGAGGGCTGGCGCATTGAGGTACCTGCAAAAAGAAAAGGTACATCTCGAAGGTACCTGAGGCTCCCGCGCCCGCGTCTGCGTGATTCCTTCCCTTCGTTTTTTGCTCTGCGCTGCTCTCTGCTTCGACGTCCACGTCTCGCCGAACCGCGCCGTCCAGTCGCAGCGGGCGAAGGAGGGCGGACTGTGAGTTTAACAGGGACGCAACGGTATCATTGGCTGGAGAAGGACGGAAAAACTGGGCATTTGCCGCGCCCTGACTGGCCGATGCGCATGGCCAGGTCCCGCCTGCCACTTAAATTGCGCCAAAATCCACGGCTTTGTATCTTTGTACCTTGCTACCCGCGTCTTTGCCGGCCACCTTTGGGTCCCAAAGGTCCCCTGGTTGGATCCCTTCCAATTACCTAAGGCAAGAAAAGGTGGGTGGGACTTGGCGCCAATAGGTACCCACCCACCGTGCCACCTGCAGTGTGTGCTCCATGTACCTCCCTCAACACCCAAACTCCGTTCCCTTTCCCGACCTTCCTATCTCAGGTCACGAGTGCTGCGTTGTGTTGCCCTCGCCCGTCGCCTGTCGTCCGCGCTGGCGTCAGCGTTGGTCCGACGAGGGGAAGGAAAGGTGCGGGTGGGCAAGGGCGGTGTGTGGCTGTGAAGCTTGGGGGAGGGGGCATGATCCTCACTCTCAGCGTCCCCTCACCAGCAGTAAATTAGGTACCTACCTAATACATGACCACCACTGCGTACGAATCCCTGGCCAAATGAACTCCAGCAATTATTATTCCGAAAGTCGGGAAACAATGCACTGATACTACAGCGCAGACGCCGGGGGCGGGGGGGGGGAGGGGGGGTTCACATCGAAACGAGATATCCGTACGGAGTACACCGACTGAATCTGTCTCGAGGCGTCTTCGGGCGGCAATAGCCGTGGTTCAATACAGCGCGGGATGATCTGGCGTCGTCGGCGCTCGACGTGCGGCTGAGACCCAAAATGTGGGAGGTCGCCGCATTTTGGGGCGACCTGGCTGCGTTAGCGGGATATACTTCATCTTGCACCTACATGACAACGCAATGCCTCGTACCTCGCGATAACCACTCTGATGACACCATCCCTGCCGGCTGGCAGGTAATTCCAACCTCAGTCCAGTAACCTGCTTGTTGAAGCACCGCCCTCGGTGGCCACGACGCCGCCACCCGCCATGAGTAGATAAGCCGGAACATTTGCATCATCCTCCCGCGATCTCTCGTCTCTTCATTGATCAGGAAGACAATCGCATCCGCACCCGCCATGCCGGTCCCGCTATCTCCGATCCTCCGGACGGCCGTCTGGGTGGTCGTGGCGCCCTTGGGCCTCTACTTTACTTTTCTTGCTCTTGGGGCCACGCCTTTCTTTCAACGACAGTAAGATATTCTCAAACCAATTACAGCTATTCATGTCTTCTGACAACACTCCGTAGTTTTTTGTACGCGCACAAGATCAACACACTTTGGTGGCGTGGCGTAAACGAACCCGAGAGGTTCGGCTTTGCTAGTCAGTCCACGTGCCATATCCACCACTGAAGACCTCACTGACACCCGTTCAGAGGGCCAAGTAACGCCCTTCTCGCTCAACACTCCCGATGGAGTCAACCTGTATGCCTGGCATGTCATGCCCCTCCCTGCCTACCTGAAGGAGGAGGAGAGGTTCTCCAGCCAGAAGTCCGGGTTCTGCGGCGAGATCACCGAGACCGAATCTTTCAGGGCCCTGAGGGATGACCCAGATGCCCGCGTAGTTTTATCCTGTGAGTATTCTCTTGCATCTTGAGTCGCACACTGCTGACCAGCCACAGTCCACGGAGTAAGACCCAGTCTCTCAGGCTGTGATGGTACCTGCTGACGGAGACTACAGAACGCCGGCGACATCGCCCAGAACCACAGGCCAGACAGCTACCACGTCATAACCGACACCTCGTCCTACCACGTCCTGGCGATCGACTACCGCGGCTTCGGCCACTCGACGGGCGTCCCCTCCGAGGACGGCCTCATCCAGGACGCGGCCACGCTGATCGACTGGGTCATCAACGTCGCCGGCGTGCCTTCGGACCGCATCGTCCTCCTCGGCCAGAGCCTCGGCACCGCCGTCGCCAGCGGCGCCGCCGAGCTGTACGCCTCCCAGGGCATCGAGTTCGCCGGCGTTGTCCTCGTCGCCGGCTTCAGCAACCTGCCCAAGATGCTCAGCGGCTACCGCATTGGCGGCTTGTTCCCTGTTCTCGGCCCGCTGAAAGTCTGGCCCGGGTTCTTGGAGTACATGGAGGGCTTCATCTACGACAAGTGGCCGTCGGCCGACAGGCTCGCGAGTTTGGTTAGGTTGACCAAGCGGCGGCTGCGGCTGACGCTCATCTCTGCCAAGGACGACAGGGACATCCCGTGCGAGGAGAGCAGTAAGCTGTTCAAGGCGGCTGCCAACGCGACGGTCCCGGGCGGCCTTAACGACCACTCTTTCGAGTCGTGGAAGGAGGTCCGGACGATACACAAGGCCAAGGACAACTGGGTCACGACTTGGCAAGCAGACCACAACATTCTCATCCGCCAGGAGAGGTTTCCCTACGGAGGTGAGTTTGCCCTTGCGAAGGGGCATGGCAGGGTAATCATTGAGCTGACGATTTCCAGGACACAATGACATTATGGGATACGCACCCGTCATTCTTGCCATCATGCGATCGTTTGACTTTGCGGGGACGGCGTATGACGGAGCCGGTTCTGATACCAGCAGCCGCACCCTTTAGATTCATGCATTTGGAGCAATCCTGGAGCCATTGTTTCGCAGACTTTTCATTGATAGCATAGAGCAGTTGTTTTAGACAGTGTAATGTTATTGGATGACATAGACCTGTTGGCGAGTTCCAGTGGAGCAGACAAGACGGCGTCGATTCCTAAGCAACTCGCGCTTGTGAGAGCAAATACCAGTTAATTGGAAGTAGAAGTCGTTTTAGCAGAGGCCATTGGCTGGAAGATGATTGAAATCTGGCCAGTCTTCCTTGGCTTTTTGAGTAACAAGCAACACTTGTGACTCAACGCCTCTGCCTGCCTGGCGGCGGTACCAGGGTAACAAGTGCCACGTATCATTCCGCTGAGATTAGGACACAGCTCTGTTTTCTACAGAACAGCAAAAGTTTGCTTTGGGGCGGATGTATAGGCAGCTTTGACAAGTATCACCAAGAGCTGGATGACAACTGCAAGAGAGATGCTCCTGGATGCCCCGTAGCTTGATCCCAGCAGTGAGGTCACCCCGCCAAGGCGAGGTACCGCTGCAACGAGAGGGCGCAGAAAGAGGCCAGACAACTAACGCCATGGGCATGGAGTTGTAGATATAAAAGGAGGAACTGTTAGGAACATGAAAATGCTTTCGTGTTTTGTAAACAAGCTCCAAAAGCTACTCAACTTGGATTGCCCAAATCCTCCAATACCCATTTCAATGACTGCTCCGGGTACTTTTGCCTGAAGAACCCCGCTGCCCCTCCACTAAAGTCCCTGGCACGAGCCTCACCGAGCCCTGAACGCTGCGGGAACCACCTGAGCCCGCGGGCAGTGGCACATGAAACTGAGGTGTCCTCTCTCGACCGCCAAAACTTCTCCCCGCCACCCCCACCCCGCAGCAAGCTTGTCCAGAGCTCCGAAGCTCGAACCACGACAGAAACCACCACCTCTTCGCCGCCGGCAACCCGTTTGACCGACGAACGCACGCAATCCCCCTCCGGAACACCGCGACCGAACCGAACACACGAAGCCGATCATGCCTGCCGAGGAGTCCAAGCCCCTCGACCCTGCGGTCAAGCAGGCCGAGGACGTCGCCGCCGAGGCGCAAGACAAGGGCAAGGGCAAGGAGAAGGAGCCCGAGGTCGAGTCCGAGGATGAGGATGACGACGCGCCCGAGGGCGAGGGCAGCGCACCCGCCTCCGGCGCCCCGAAGAAGAAGAAGAAGAAGTCCAAGAGGAAGAAGGTCAAGGAGGCCCTCACCGGCCAGCCCAGCGACCCGGACGCCCTGATCAAGCAGGCCATCCAGGGCCTCACGCCGCAGCAGCTGACGGAGCTGCTCGCGCTGAACCCGGCGCTCGCGAACGAGGTCGGCGCGGGGGGCGGCAAGTCGGCCGACGAGACCGCCGCGGCGCTCAGGAAGCTCAACCTGCAGGACATCATGACGGGGCTGGCCTCGGCGGGCAAGAACGCCAAGGACATGGCGAGCTACAAGTTCTGGGCGACGCAGCCTGTGCCCAAGTTCGGCGAGGGTAGCGGCGCCCCCGCCGAGGATGGGCCCATTCGGATCCAGAAGGTCGAGGACGTGCCCAAGGAGGGCCCGCCGCTGGTCGACGGCTTCGAGTGGGTTACGATGAACCTCGAGGACGAGGGCGAGATGAAGGAGGTGTATGAGCTGTTGAACGGACACTACGTCGAGGACGACGAGGCAATGTTCCGCTTCAACTACTCTCCTGAGATGCTGAAATGGTGAGGAATACCCCCTCCGTCCCTTCTACCACGAAGTAATCGAGACCTTGGACTTCACTGACACACATCCAGGGCGCTGATGGCCCCCGGCTGGCGCAAGGAGTGGCACGTCGGCGTGCGCGCGTCGCAGTCGCGGAAGCTGGTCGCCTTCATCTCGGCGATCCCCGTCGACCTGCGCGTGCGCAAGAACGTCATCACCTGCTCCGAGGTCAACTTCATGGTGGTCCACAAGAAGCTGCGCGGCAAGCGCCTGGCGCCCGTCCTCATCAAGGAGATCACCCGCCGCAGCAACCTGCGCGAGATCTGGCAGGGCCTATACACGGGCGGCGTCGTGCTGCCCAAGCCCGTGAGCACCTGCCGCTACTACCACCGCGCCATCGACTGGCAGAAGCTCTACGAGGTCGGCTTCAGCCCGCTGCCCCCCAAGAGCAAGCCGCAGCTCCAGATCCGCAAGTACCAGCTTCCCGACGCCACCGCGACCCCGGGCCTGCGCGAGCTGCAGGAGAAGGACATCCCTCAGGCCCGCGAGCTGTTGACCAAGTACCTCGCCCGCTTCGACATGGCCCCGCAGTACACCGAGGAGGAGTTTAAGCACTGGTTCCTGCACGATGCGAGCGCGCCGGGCGAGAGGGTCATCTGGACCTACGTCGTTGAGGTATGCGGTCTCTTTCCTTTCTCTCTATGGACAGCAATGCTAACCACGTGAACAGACCAACGGCAAGATCACCGACATGTTCTCCTTCTACAACCTCGAGTCCACCATCATCAACAGCTCCAAGCACAAGGTCATCCGCGCCGCCTACCTGTGGTACTACGCCACGGAGGCCGGCCTCTCGACGCCGCTGGACAAGGGCGCGCTCGGCAAGCGCCTCAACGCGCTGATCGGCGACGCGCTCATCCTCGGCAAGAAGAACAAGTTCGACGTCTTCAACGGCCTGTCGCTGCTCGACAACGGCCTGTTCCTCGAGCAGCAGAAGTTCGGCCCGGGCGACGGCCAGCTGCACTACTACCTGTTCAACTACCGCGCGGCGCCCATCTCGGGCGGCGTCGACATGCACAACAGGCTGGACGAGGAGGGTCTGAGCGGCATTGGCCTGGTGATGTTGTAGTCCCGTGTGCCCTGTTTTGGGCGAATAGGAGAAACGATTCTACGCGGGAAACGTGTTGTACGGCATGCATAATGGCGTTGGGACGATGCGTGTGAAGGTATCATAGTCCAAGAGTAAATGGCAAAAAAAGAAAAACATCAGCAAAAACCAACACTCATCCACATATACCGCGTGCCTGTCCTATTCTTCTAGTCACGATACCGGGAAGAGCTTCTCCACCGTCGCGATGCGCTCCTCCAGCCACCTGTTCATCCACGGCACTCTGTCCATGACGGGCGCGTGCCCCATCCCCTTGACAATCTCCACGACGCCCGGGTTCAGGTGCTCCGCGAGCAGCCGGCCGTGGTGCACGTCGATCATGACGTCCGCATCCCCGTGGATCACCGCGATCCTGTCCCGACCCACGGCGTCCGCCAGCAGGCGCAGCTGCTCGGGGGACTTGTGGTGCCACCCCGCAGCGACCAGCTGGCACAGGAACCCGCGGATGCTGAACAGCCCCGGCACGTTGCGCTTCACGAGCTCCTGCGCCTGGAACCGCTGGAAGTTGCTGTCGAACCGGCCGTACCCCTGACCTCCATCTGCGGGATTGCAAGCTGGCGTCGCGTCGCCGGGGAGTTCCGCCGCCTCGTCCGGCATGGCGAGCCAGTCCGCGGGGAACAGCTTCAGCGCCGTGTCGCGGATGCTCCGGTCCACCGTCTTCGGGACGAACATGCTCGCGCGCTCCGTCAGGTTCTGCAGGAAGGATTTCGTGTTCTCGATCCAGGGGGCGGTGCAGAGCAAAGTCACAGACGCGAAGGCGTCGGGGGCGGCGAAGGCGAGCTCTTGGGATATCATACCCCCCATGGATATGCCGAACAGGTGCACGGAGCGAGGCTGCTCCGTCCAGCCGACGTGCTCCAGCACGTCGAGGGCGTCGCGCGCCATGCCCGAGGTGGTGTACCGGCCGTAGGGCACGTCGGACTCGCCCATGCCGCGGTTGTCGAGGATCAGGACCGAGAAGCGGGAGGCGTTGTCGTGGCCGAAGTATTTCGTCTGGCGCTGCCAGGAGGTTTTTACGCCGGCCAGGCCCATTATGAACTGGGTGTGTGGTTAGTTGGGGTGGTGGTGTTTGGTAAGAAATAGCACTGTGAGGGACAGAGAGACTCACGATGATCTTGGACGGGCCGTGGCCGTGAATCTCCCAGGATATGTTGAAGGGCCCGTCGCGGTCCTTGGCGACGGGGCACTTCCCCTTGCGGTCGGGCTCGAGGTTCCAGATCGTCGACGGGTAGGAGGGGTGCTTCATCGTCTCCTCGGCCGTGACGTAGAGGGGGTCTCTTTTTGAGTATTGCATGGTTAGATGCGATCTTGCGCAGGTGAGAGCAGGGGGGGCTTACTTTGTGACCATGGCTGCGGTTTTGCGATCTGCCCCGGACGTTGCCGCAAGAGACTAATCTGGTTTATGGATTGAGGTGGTATCGCGCCCGCGGATAGAGCTCAAAGAGGTGGGATTTGGAGAAATCCGAGGGTGGCGATGTGAGAATGAGAAGATGTTACAGGTGAGTTTTGATCGAGGCTGTGAGCGAGCTGGGGGGTGGGAGCTTTGAGGGAGCTGGGATCCTGGGCTTTGGCCCCGCCGAGCGCGTGGTTAGATGCGACGAAAGAAGCAAGTTTCGAGAATGGTGCGCTGAAAGTCGGGAGGAATTTGAAAATAAGAAAAAAAGCAAGAAGATGATGCTTTTGCTGCTTAAGAGACCATCAGCGCAATCATGGGGCTGGGTGGTTAGCTTGCTAGCTGGTGAAGGGGATGGCGGTGACGTTCATTGTTGATGGTGCTAGTTATGGAGCTACATCTACCGACACCAAAACAGCACGCAATGGGAGGTACCCTGTTATCCCAGCTTCAGTGATCGCCATATGAACCTACACCAATGCCTCGGCATCCGGGGAACTTCAACGCATATGGGAAACGGCATGAGACATGGTCTCCGCGTGGCAGCGTTTCTCAAAGTCGACCACATCAGATGGCGCGTAATTGCCTTTGTCAGGCCTGAAAGAAACGTTTATTCTGTCTTTTCCATCGGAATCAACCCAAACTCTCCTGTTTACATGAAGGAAAGGAACCTCATGCTGACTGCCAATGTCCAATTTGCATCTGAGCGGAAGACCATCCGGGATACGTACCTTTACAGGGGCTACGTGGACGGACGGTATTCCCGGAGCTTGGGCCATGTCCATGGATGCTGACTGATGGACCCAAACGGCCTCACCGCCTGCTCTCCGGAGGCTACACCCGGCAGAATACGAGCTGGCGCCTTTGGCCCTGTTCCTACCTAGTCCGTCCACGCCTCCTGCATCCCCATCGTCATCTTTGAACGGAAACCTCCCCTCATCATTCATCACGACTTCCAGTGCCTGGTCCACGTCGAAGAAACCTCGCCAGCGCATGCGAAAACCCGTATCGCTTCAGCTATGCTTCCTGCATAACTACGTTTCCACTGCATCATGTGGCTCACGGCGCCACCAAACAGCCTCACGCGGCCGCGCATCGCAGTTGCAGTCGTCTCCGCCATCGCCGCCCTCTCGGTAAGCTACTACGCCTACCGCGCGAACCAGGACCGCTACGAAGTCCCTGGTCCCGGTCTCCACCGGAGCAACGCCGTCCGCCGCACCCACCGCCACGCCCGCCGAAACTCGCTGTCCTCCGATGGCACCCATGGCGACGAGAACGCGATCACGGACGTCGACGGCGCCCAGCCTGTCACCGAGCCTCTGAACGACGGCGATACGATTGTCGACGACGCGGCCGTCGACGAGTGGTGGAACGATCAGAATAGCATACAACCCCAACCCCGCGCCGGCCACAACATCGTCAGCCTCCTGTTCCGCGTCTCCGAGGACAATGCTAGAAGGAACGCCTGCGTCCACCGGGGGTGCGCGTGCAATTCGTGCGGGATGGTGCCCATTCGTGGTGTGCGCTACCGCTGTGCCAACTGCGCCGACTTCGATCTCTGCGAGACGTGCGAGTCCCAAGGAGTCCACGTCAAGACACACATATTCTACAAGATCAAGGTCCCCGCCCCGCCCTTTGGCCCCCGCCAGATGCAGCCCGTGTGGTACACCGGCGACCCGGATACGTGCCTTAGGAACCTGCCTCGCTCCTTGATGGCCAAGCTCAGCAAGGAGACTGGCTTCGAGAGACCCGAGATAGAGGCCTTCTGGGAGCAGTTCTCTTTCATGGCGAACACGGAGTGGCGCGAGGACCCGGACGACCTGCAGCTCGCCATGGACAAGAAGACCTTCGAGCGGTGCCTGGTGCCTTCTGGAGGCTCTCGACACGCGACCCCGAACCTGATCCACGACCGCATGTTCTCCTTTTACGACACCAACAACGACGACCTCATCGGCTTCACTGAGTTTCTCCACGGATTAGCATACCGCAAACGCAAGGACAAGCTACGCAAGATATTCGACGGTTATGATATTGACGGGGACGGCTACGTCAACCGCCGCGACTTCCTGCGCATGTTCCGCGCGTACTACGTCCTCTACAAGCAGATGCACCGTGACATACTGGACGGCCTGGACGACCAGCTCATGGGGAGCCCCGAGGCCCAGCAGCTGGTGGCAAGCCGACAACCGCTGAGCAGCCTCTTCGGCCGCGAGGGTAGAGTCCCGCGCGCCGACGGCGCGAACCGCGGCGAGGGCAAGATCTTTCACGCCAACGGGGACGTCGAGCTGGAACCCGGTAAGCACGGCGTCGTGAGCGAGGACCGCGGCGACACTGCGACGAGGGAGGACGTTCTGACGAGGCTGTTTGCCCCCTACATTGGCAACCCGTTCTCGCGGCAGATGCGATCGCCCGATAGCGAACCCGACATGTCGTACTGGGACGCTCTGATCGATGCGCCGGCGAGCGTCGACGAGCTGGGAGACCTTTTGAGCGGCAATAGACTTCGCTTGGACGACGAGACTGACCTCAACTTTGAGCTGGAGGACGGCGACTCGGACCCCGAGGACGAGGTCAACAACTCGGATGCAGAGAACAGAAGCACGACTGCCGTCACCTCGGGCGAAGTCCAGGCCTCCGAGACCCGCGGCGAGAGAGTCGATCCCGACCGTTTCACCAGCACCATGCCCACCGACAGCCAGCTGAGGGCGCAGATCATGAACCATAAGAGGCGCGTGGCCCCCGACGTTGACAGAAGACGGCGGCAAGCTGCCAGAAAGCAGCTGCACGACAGATGGAAGCGGAGACAGTTCTACCTCGACGAGGAGGAGGGCGGCCTTGCGCCCGATGGCTGGCAGTCCGAGGACGACGTCCTGGTCAACCTGAACGGCGTTGCTGAGAGCTCTAAGGCGGCACAGCAGCAACAGGCCCTCTCGCCACGCTCCAGATCGTCGTCCAAGGTCCGCTTTGCAGAGGACATGGACGACTACGAGAACAGGTCCAACCCGTCAACGTCTTCTCGGAGCGTCCCCGAGCGCTGGGGTGGTATGGAGATCCCGGGCGAGGAGCGCGACGCCGGCAAGGAGATCTTGTACCAGGTCACCCAGCAGGCCTTCAACGAGCTTCTCGACGCAATCTTCAAAGACAAGGAGGACCTGGCCGTCAAGGCGGCAGCGACGCGGGAGAAGCGAGAGAAGTACCGAGAGCTGTTTGAAGATATGACCGTCGAGGAGAAGCCCAAGGCGACCGAGCCGCGGCAGCCGCGTAAGGCGTTGGACGAGACGAAGCCGGCCTCCGAGCGGTCTCTCGAGGAGTTGCTGTCGATTAGTGGCTACAGGCTCAGGGACGCCGACGAGGAGGAGCGCGGCATCGAGGAGGTTGAGAGAATCGTCGAAGAGATTGATGAGACGGATGAAGAGCCCATCTTTGACGATGAGATTGTGGCAGCCGAGGAGCCCGAGTACCGCGACCCGACGATGCCCCAGTTCCGCCCCAACAGCGACGCCGATACCCAACTCACCGTTGGGGACGTCACCCCGCCGTCCTCTGACGAGTCGGCACCGAGCAAGGTGGAGGAGTCGGTCAAGAGCGAAAAGATCAAGGTCGACGTGTCGAGCCGCGACCTCGCGGATTGGAAGCGCCTCGACCTGGCCGAGAAGGAGGCGGCCGACCGCGGCGGCTGGGGCAAGCTCAGCTTCGACGAGTTCGAGGACATCTACAAGAGCCAGGAGAACTCGGGCAACCGGCTCGACTACCTGGGCAGCTGGGTCGACTTCTGCATCCCGTAGTACGGGGAGAACGGCGACGACTCAGAACCTGCCCTCCTGTTCTCCGAGGCCGAGCCCGGCGCGGTGGACCTGGGCCCGAGAGGCAGCGTGACGTCCGAGACCTGGACCAGCCCGAGCAACGATCTGCTTTCCGACACTGACTAGGCGACACCCAGCGAGCCGGGGGGATTGTTCGCGGCTGTGGTTGTTGTGGAGGAGGCGTCTGCGGCCTCAAATGGCACTCCCGAGGTGGTACTGGAGGAAGGTCCACCGCCTTTCGGGACGCCCGGGTTTCTGGAGGGGTTTCCGGGTTGGTGAGAAGCGAGCGAACCCCTCTTACCAGCGAGCGTTGGGGGCCATGGACATGTATTTGTATGGTTAGAAATGGACCCTGCGAGCGGTTGGAAAAGGCGTTTACGAGAGCATTCTCAAGATAAACTCATGGCGAGCATATCAGGAAGTGAATACACACGAAAACAAGGTTACCCTTATTCCACTTTCCTAGGTAGAGCATCCCCAATACAGTAGTATTACAACAACAGCAGACAGTGGCATCAAGGACGGATAGAAGCAGCATGGACGACGGACAGACGTAGCAAGGATGACAGACAGAAACAAGGAGGATGGACAGAAGCGACGAAGGTGGACGGTAGTAGCTTAACGTGGCTAGAGGGGACGCGAGATACAAACAACAGCCCCCTCAAAAATAATACTTCTTTCCGAACACTATGAGGGTGCTACACAACCCAATCAAGGCGCCAAAATCCGCCCGCCCTCCGTAAAAATCGTCGCACCGGTGATGAACCCATCCCTCATGAGATACAAATACGCCTCGGCAACGTCCTCAGGCCTCCCGAGCCGCCCAGTAAGACACTTGGCCCTAAACCCCTCCACAACCTCCTCCGGAAGCGTGTTGAAGAGCTCTGTAGTTACAGGCCCCGAGGAGACTAGGTTTACTCGAACAGGAGCTAATTCGCACGCCAGGCCTCGTACGAGCCCCTCCATCGCGCCTGCGGCCGAATCCGCGACGGGCCAGCCTGGCATCGGGCGGTGCGAGCTGGAGCCGTTTGTGAATGTAACCGAAGAGTCGGGGGTGCGGTGGATGTAAGGCGTGAGGAGGGATGCTAAGAGTAGAGGAGCGGAGGCGCGGAGTGCGAAGGAGGCGGAAATATCCCCCGGTGTGGTTTCTGAGAAGGGAGGGAGTGGATGGGACGAGTCTGCTGTGTAGATTACGTGGTGTATCTTATTTCCCCCCTTTGCCGTTGCGGTGTCCAAGATTGTGAGTAAATTGTCTCGCAGGTTGGGAAGGTCGGTGAGGTTGAGTTGATACGTTTCGATGTGAAATGGAGAAAGGAGCGGGGCGTATGTTTCCCGCAGCCGGGATTCTGCCGAGGCGAGTTTGGTTGGGTTGGAGGAGAGGAGGATGATGCGCGAGGCGCAAGATTCTAGGGATGCTTCGGCTGCTGCGTAGCCTAGGCCTGAGGAGCCGCCGATTATGAGGATTGTTTTTTGGGAGAGTTTGGAGCGGTATTTGAAGGTCATCTTGAAGGCGAGGGAGATGTGATGGAGAAGGGAGTAGCGGCTATGTGGAAGAATGTGGTTGGATGTATTTGTCGTCGATGAGAAGTTGGGGGTGCTTATATACATGTACAGTTGGAATACGTATCTCCTGAAATGTCGTCGATGAGAGCTACGCTTCCGCCGAGGCGGACGGACGAAGGGACGGGAGATCCACAGAATACGCGAGGTTGCTCCTCTATTCATTGGATTCTCATCATTTTCATCATCTTGCGTCCGTATCGTCGGTCTTGTAGCAGTCAGTCCCCCTGCGGGTGATCTATCTTCCACGAAGAAGAAGCCCTTTCGGACGCCGGAAGGGATGCTCGGTTTCGCTTTCGCGGAAGAGGTCTTACGGAGCTACCCGTGAACGGGCCGACCCCGCCCTCGCGATCCGCGGAGGTGGGGCATGAGGACGGCCCCGCTTCGCCGACAAAGTCTCCGAAAGTCCGCCCCATACCGGCACGTTAAGAAGATGGGTCATTGCATCAACAGCAAGTGATGCCGCCGTCATAGCCGTCATATCGCCACAGAGCTTCAGTCGTCATAGTCCTCCTCGGCTACGGCCTCCGCAGCCGGGGGCTCAGGTCCTTCGTCATCGAAGTCTTCATCGTATCCTTCCTCGTACGTCTCCTCCGCGTATGCGCCGTAGTGTGCGGCACCGGCCGGACCCAGGGCATCGTCGTCATAATCGTCGTCAAACTCGGGCTCAGGGGCCGGTGGCGCCTGCGCGGCGCGTCTCCTGGGTAATTGACCTGGCTGAGCCCGGCCCGGAGCCGGTGACCGGGGCGGCGGCTGCGCTGGAGGACCGGTTCTGGACACCCTCGAGGCACCACGAACCGCCGGTGCGGCGCCGATCGTCTGCCCGGTATTACTCCCCACAGCAGCCCTCGTGCCTCCCCTCCCCCTCGCCGCCGGCGCTGGGACCTGAGGCGAACCGCCGTAGGCAGGCGGCCTCCGCTGCTGCGGCTGCAAACCCCCGACGGGTCTGCGGCTCTGCGCAGGTGACGGCGTCGCCGGCTGGCCGTAGGGAGACTGCTGCGCCCGCCTCGCACCCAAATGCTCGTTCCGCATGTTATCCGCGCGCGTGTTATCCAGCCTCGCCTGGTCGGCGTCGGTCATCGCCTTGGTCTCGTCTAGATAGTGCCCGAAGCGCTCCACCGCGTCGGCCACTTTATCAAACTGCGTGGCGTCCAAAACGGGACAGGCAACCTGCTCAGCGGACCCGGCATCCGTCTGACCTCCCGAAGCTCTAGCTCGCATGGTATAATGCGCCAGCGACGACGCAATCTGAAACGCGTTGCGAATCTGCCGCCCGTTCCAGCGCAGGTGCGGCGCGTCTGCGTACTCGTCCCAGTGGCGCTTGGCGTAGTCCACGATGCTCTTCGCCTTGATGCTCAGTCTCGGGTGCTGCTGCTGCTGCTGGCCACCATCACCGGAGAGAAGTTTCTCCTTGGCGTCCTCGATCTCGCGGAGCTTGCGGATGTTGACGCGGAAGATCTCGATGGTCTGCGAGCGGGAGAGGGGCTCGTAGTAGAGGCTAATGTGGATGCGGGACTTGAAGGCCTCGTCGATTATGCCGACGCGGTTCGTGGTCAGGAAGAGGATGCCGCCGTAGTACTCGAGAGTGCGGAGGAAGACTGTCAAGATGTCAGTTGTGGAAAATATGAACGCGAGAGAGATGTTATCCACTCACCAGACACCAGGGCGTTGCGCTTTAGGTTGAACGTGTCCCTCTTTGCGAGGAAGATATCCGCCTCGTCGAGCAGCAGCACGCAGTCCCACAGGTGCGCGAGCTGGAACACCTCGTTGAGCTTCGACTCCACGGCCTCCGGCGTCAGCCCGAGATCACCACAGGTGATAGTAAACAGCGGCTTATCATTAGCCTGCGCAACAGCCTCCGCGGTAGCCGTCTTGCCCACCCCAGGAACGCCATGCAGCAGGATAAACAAACCGGACCCCTTCCCCCTGACCAGATCCTGGTTCACATGCCCCAACCTCGGCTGCTGCCGCTGCAACCGCCTCTTCTCGAAGTGGTCCGCGACCAGGCTCTGCACGATCACCTTGTGGCTCGGGTCGATGCGCAGGTCGTCGAAGATGGTGGTGGCCTGCGGCGAAATGTCCTCCAGCGAAAACACGTCCACCATGGCGAAGCGCCGCTGGCGGAGCACGTAGACGTGTATCCGCCGCGGGAGCAGCAGCGTGATGTCCTCGTCGAGCCCGTCCAGCGTGGGCACGACGCCCCGGGAGTACGCCTTGAAGAAGAGGTTGTCCTCCAGCAAGTTTGTTTTCAGCTTCTGCTCCGTGTCGTCGTCCAGCTGCGTGCACTCCACGACGTTAAACCACGGCTTGACGTCTGATGTTTTGTTGTTGTCCCCGTCCGGCGCGGGCCAGTGCTGGATCTCCGTGTCGTCGATGCCGTTCTTCCAGTACTCGTAAAACACCTCGGTCCGGTAGGGCAGCAGGAACACGGGCTTCCACTTGGGCTCGCGCCGCATCGCCTCGGCCAGGTCGACGATGACGTCGCTGTCGATGTGGTCCGGCGTCGGCTGCGTGTCGTCGTCCGAGGCTCCCAAGGGCGGTCCCGTCACCGTCCACCCCTCGCAGGAGACGTGCTTCGCGTGCACGAACTTGCGGAACAGCGTGCCCTGCGCCGTCAGCTGCGCGCGGATGTCCTCGCGCCCGTCGGCGAAGCGCATCGGGTACACGACCAGGTCGCGGATGTCCATGTGCCCGTCGTACGCATCGATCTCGAAGACCTGGTTGACGGCCCCGTAGGACGCGCCGTCGTGGTCGACGTAGTAGGTATCCAGCGTCAGCGCGCGGTCCTTGACGCGGAAGTCGTCCGGAGTCTGGTCCGAGGTCGTCGACAGGCCCTTCCAGAAGAGACGGAAGGCCGTCTGGTAGCGCCCGTTGACGCGGCGGATGCCGCCCGAGTCCCGCGTCGAGGGCCCTGCGGGCGCGTAGAGGTCGTCGCCGACGTTGAAGAGGTACCAGAGGTCGTGGAAGCGGACCTGCCGCTGGTCCGTGTTGGTGAACATGTCCTGCAGGGGCATGATGCGCTTGTCCATGAAGTCGACGTAGCAGCGGAGGTGTTTTAGAGCTGTTGTCCTGTCCCAGTCGTCTACGCGGTCGGTCGTCTCAGCGGGCGTCTTTCCGTCTCCGTCCACGTCCTTGGTGGTTTCTTTAGTTTCGTCGGTCGGAGATGGTTCTCGAACCTCCGGCCGCCCCTCGCCGACCTGCCTCTCCAACTCAGCCAGAGCCTCCCTCATCTGCGGGTGGTAGTTGATCAGACACTTGAACGGCCGGAAGAACACCCTCGGCTGCTCCGTGTTCCACGTCGGCGGGCGCATCACCTCGCTCAGGTACTGCAGTATGTAGGGTGAGTGCACGCGGATGCGCTGCACCCACGTCTCGGCGCACGCCGCGCCGCCCTTGGACTTGAGCTCCTGGCGCTGGCCCTTAGAGGAAGTGTTGATGCGCCGCGACTTCTCGCGGCTGCACTCGTCCGGCAGGTTGTCGGAGCCGATGAGGAGCTCGATGGCGTGGTAGCCCTCCTCCTCGCCCCAGCGGTTCTTGAAGTCCTCGTAGTTGAACTCGCCGACGGAGACGTGGAGGGGTTTGGCGAGGATGCGTGCCTTCCAGTCGATGTCGTCGGACGTGACTGACGCTTTGTCGCTCTCGGCGTCCGAGTCCGAGTCTGAGTCGTTGCGATCTGAGTGCTCGGGTTCGGCTGCGTCTGGGGCCGGCGGATCATCCGTGGATGCCTCCGGAAGCGGCGTAGGCATGGCGGCGGAGGCTGTTGTCTCATCGGCGCTTGACTCCGGCCCGTTCGTGGGGGCGGCGACCGGCTCGATCGGGCTTGTCGCCTCGACGGCGGCGGCCTTTTCTCTGTTCAGAGCGCCGACTTCGGGCATGTCGATCGGAGCTCGCTCCGGGACCACGACAGCTTCGGGCTACGACACACGGACGGGTTATTGGATAAGATCTAGAGGCGATCGTGACAATCGTGAACTACCGAGGCCATCAATTGGACTTACTGGTGGTGGCATTGTTTCCTGAATCTCAAACCCCTCTCGGAGACGCCGGACGCGGGAGCGATTGAGAAGACTTTGAAATGTCAATCGCGAGTTGTCTCCGTCCGATTATCGGCCGACGCTGATCGAGTCCCTGCGCTCCCAACGGTCCCAATAGAGACGGACCTGCAGCAGGTCAAATATATTTGGTGGCTGTGACAGAGATGTAGGGGGGCGGGACGAGGCTGGGCAGGCCAGCCGATCTTCCATGTCGCTCCTTCGGAACGGCAAAGGGCTCGATAGTGCCCTTACGTGTTGCATTAGCTCCATGCAAGCATAGCGGAGAGGATGGTGTAATGACCTGGGGTTGTCGATATTAGTGGGCGTGGTGCTTCAGTCTAGGCAACCCGGCGATACCACGATGTTGCGCGTTCATTGTGTCGGTCTTACTCAGAGGTTGAAGCCGCTGACACCGTGAAAGTATCAGGGTAAAATAAAATAGTTGTCATGATTGAAATCCAACAGCTGACGATTCATGGGGCTTCTCTTCTCCACTTCCTTGACAGCCACAGAACACAGAACAACTCTCGAAAATTCGCCCCGCCTTCAGAGATAACCCTGATCATGCTGTAGGATGCAGCTAGCTGCCTAAACGACGTGGCGGAGTTGAGCCTGCGCGCTTAGAGGCATGCAAGTCGCAGTGTAGCGGAGCCTGAGACAGGCGAGGCATACGGCCTACAGACCCCGGCCAACAAAAGGTCTTTTTCTTCTAAAAAGCCAGGCCTGGGCCGTCTTTTCCAGAACTAAGTTCTTACGTGAGCCTAGAAAAGCTGACCCGGGAGTCGGTATCAAGATATTGAACGAAAACCACATCCTTTTTATGAAGACAGCTTTCCAACCGTGAGCTGGGGTTATTGAAGTCAATCATTACCGAAGCCTAACGACGGTGAACATCCCACTCGCGTTTGAACTGACTCAAGAGTGGTGCTTTCAATGGATTACCATGCCATTTATGATCCACATCGGCCAAGTTACAAAACCGATGTCTCATTCCTGAACGACGAGGGACCGGAAATCGACGATGCATTCGGCGGCTTGACTGTGCGACCAGACGGCACACTCAGGATTCCAGACCATTACAAGTCAGAAGACCTCGTCTTTTGTCTTCTCGCTATCGGTCAATATTAACCAGAGTCCCAGGAAACTCCAACCGACGGTCCAATCGTACGTACAGCAGCATGTCGGATACACACTACAACCGAACCCCTCAGAGCGGGACTGGGAGGTCCTGTTCCAGAGAGTGGCGGTGGCAGAGACAAAAGCGGATGAGCCGGAGCGCGGCCCCTTCGCCGTCTTCAACAGGATGGTCGTCAAGATCGGCGAGCACAAGGACGAGATCGATCCCTGGATCAACTTGATACCCGACCAGTACGGGCTGTGCGTCGTCAAGTCGGCATTCGCGGTGCTCCTGAGCGTGGGTAATATTCTTAAGGAAGTGTAGGATTTTTAGCGAAGCTGAACTATGATAGGCGGCAAGTAAGTACGCGGACAAGAGGCAAGCCATATTGGACGCCTTCGTCTCCGTCCGCGACATCATCCGAGACGCCAGCACCAAGGGCGTCCACTTCCAACGAGATTCTACCGTCTATCGACACGCGGGTGACCTCTATGAATCGATAGTAGACGCCATCCATGATCTTCTTCTCCTAGCCAAGCCGCGGAAGCCGCGCTCCCTTAAATGTGAGCATTTACAGAGCTTCGCCGCTCCCATCGTCAAGTCGCGCCAGGTCTAACGTAACTTTCAGGGCCCGGAAAGTCGCACAAAAAAGACCAACTCAATGAAGCGCCGGCCATCCTCAAGACCGTCAGCGACCGCGCCGAGGCCCTCCGGACGGCCGTCGACAACTGCCGCGATGCAACCATCGCGGCCACGGGCAAGGACGCGAGGCGCACGCTGGGCGAGGTACAGTTCATCGGCTGGAAGGCCATCGAGATCAAGGACATCGTGACCGGGCTGCGCGCAGGCCAGGAGGAGCAGAACTTCCTACTGCAGAAGATGGATTATAAGCTGCTGCAGACGCAGGGAGCGTTCTTCGAGATGGCGCAGAATCGGGACGAGGCAAATGCGAAGTTGATTCAGACTCTGTATGAGCAGAGGAAGAGTGAGTTATTCACCAGGCTTTGGTCGAAAAGGTTGTGACAAATGCTGACCGTTTGTGGTTTTTAGAGGACCGAGTAACGATAACTAAGCTCGAGCATTATATCATGCAGCAGAAGACGGGACAGTACCCCTCCATCGAGCCGGCCACGCCAACAAGAGGTTCAAGAGCCGTCATCATCCTATCGCGCCTTTTCGAGATCCTCTCCGACTCCTCCCACCAGCCCTTTGGCCAGGACGGCGCCTCCGGGGCTGCAAACATTCTCGAGACGCGCAACAGCGAGCTGGAGACGATCCTCACGACAACAACCAAGTTCGACCAGCGGTACCAGAGTCAGGCGCACAACCTCCTCAAGCAGGACCGCTTCTTCGACTGGATGAACCAGCCCCACCCGGACATGCTCCTCGTCGACGGAAATATCCAGTCCACTGCGGGGGACACCGTCTCGCCCATGTCGCTGCTCTGCGCCAACCTGGGACTCACAATTGCCCGCCTCGAACCCGATGCCGTGATTGCGCAGTTTTACTGCGGAATGCATGCTAGCCCGCGTGCGGGGGATGCATGGTGCGGTCCGGCGGGTATGCTCCGTTCGCTCGCGGGCCAGATCCTCGCTGCACTGGCGGCGAGGGACGCGCTAGATCTTGATTTTCTTGATCATAGGAGCTTTGTCCACCGGCTCGAGGCGCAGGACATCGGCGCACTGTGCGAGTTGTTACACGCACTCGTAAGGCAGTTCGATGCCGATACCAGCGTCTACTGCGTCGTTGACGGGGTGTCGAGGTACGACGTCGACTTCGGGGGCGCGTTTGGGATGCTGGACAAGGCGATGCAGTGGCTGCAGGATATCGTTTGCGACGACGAGCTGAGGCCGAGGTTCAAGGTGCTCATGACGGTGCCTTTTGCGTCGTCGCCGAGGTTGAGGAGGCTTGTTGATGAGGAGTTTTATCTGTCTTTGCCGCCGCTGCTGTTAGGCCCGCGGGGGCTGTCTGGGGATTCTCTCATGCTTTCTGTCTCGAGGCCGTCGACGCCGTTGATTGGGGCGGGGGGTTCGGATCAAGAGCAGGAGACGACGACATGGGGAGGCGAGGACTACGATGACTGACGAGGGCTACGACGGTGACTGATGAGTGTAACGAAGAGGGGTCTCAATAACGATCCTACGAGGCGTACGGGTAAAGAGCGTGTGTGTTGATTACATCCCTGGG
>WIGO01000227.1:0-71898 GCA_014235945.1 Colletotrichum plurivorum
GTGTTGCTCGGTGCCGAAGGAGGTTACGGGGAGCGGCGTCTCATTAGCGCCCGCCGCCGAGGGCTCGGTCCCGCGATATGGCGGTGGTTCCCCTACTACAGGATTCGTCAGGTGGGCAATTAACGATTTACTTGATTAACGGTCTGTCTTTAGTAGGTACCAACAGGCAAACTGCTCGGAACTTTTTGGCTTGGTAAATTCCGTGAATTGCCCGATTCGTTCGAAACTACCTAGGTAGAATCGGCCTAGCCGAGCCATCGCCCGGTTCGCACTTACGGATAATAACCTTTCAGTTTTCAAGCCAGTCATCTCATGGACTCAAATGGACTATAGTGACTTTGAACCGGGTCAGCTCTTCAGTATCAAGTCGTATGAAGCTCGCTGGACGGGTAAAGATGATGAGTAACTGAAGTACCTCACAATTCCCGTACTGTCCACACCCTGACTCGGCTAACAGAGTCGAGCACTGATGTCACAACTAAAATATCTCTACTTGCCCTCGTTTCCTTTTTTTTTAATTTGGCCTACATGCTTGTCATCCTTCCCAGCTTTTTCCGTCCCAACCTTCTAAGCTTACAAGCAGAGTCCATCGAGCAAGGCTGCAAGGGCTCGAAAGTTGGCTATTCGCCGGGACAGTTGGCTATTCGTGGGAGCAAAGGGCACTAAAGCCAGGGGTTGAAATCCTCCGCTCCACAACCTAGATGAAGGGAGGGGTGCCGATCACCAACCAAACAGTCAGACGGTGCAGCGCACTAGCACCGCCTCAGGGGGGCATGATGCTGGCCAAGCACAGCTGGGTTTTGAAAATTACTTGTTGGCGATTGAGTTGTAGCCCGGACATCTAATTCCGACTTATAATAACTCGAAAGGCACACTGCTTTCACATCGGTTGAGACGCAGCAATGGACCTAGAACCTACTCATCCACCCCCAGTCTTTCCGCACAAGAGGACTGGATCAGGCTGCAGGGCGGCGGCCAGGGAGCTGCAATCGTATTCGAAAGCTGACAGCCAAGAGACGCCCGCCATCTTTCCGGCATATTCACAGCTGCATTAGCCCCGATGGTCCTCCACTAAGACATCCCACCTCGGACTCTCGATGACGGCGATCCTGGCTTACTACTCTACTCTCCCCTGTCGATTGCGGCGTCTTTTGGCTGTGCAGTTTTGGTTGGATTGACCAGGCTGCACCTGATAAGCATTTGCGAAGCTTTCCATTCTTAAGCGCCGTGTGCCGGCAATTCTTGTCCGGGGAACTACAATTTCTTAGCCCTTGTTTTCTCATCAATCCAGTTGCGTTTTCTGCTTCGACGCGCGTGTAAAACGCTTTACGGTCGTTCCCTCCCTCTGAACCGAACACAACCATGCCGTGAGAGTTGTTCGCAGCCTTACCCGACGCGCGACGACATCCTAATACACTCAATCATGGAATCAACCAAATCCACTGCTTACGACGGCGCCTCGTCGACGTATTCGTTCGCGCCGCTCCTTGTCGAAGACACCAACCCCCCGAAGAAGAAGCGCAATCTCGTGTGGTCCACGCAAGCTTCCAGATGGTGGTGGCGGCGGCGATGGGATAGGCAGGACTGGAAGAAAGCTGGCCTCGGAGCGCTGCAAGACTTGAAAGCCTTCCGCTGGGTTGCGTTTCTCGGCTGGCTGTTCCTGCTGGGATGGATCGCCGGACTCGTCTTTCTCTCGGTCATGCTCGCCATCAATCCAACCTCCTTCAGCGTGTCCAAGAAGTCTGCCTGTCAGCCGGACGGCAGTTTCAACTTGTTCACACAGGACTACAACATGTGGGACATTTCAGGCTTCTTTCAGATCACGGTGGCTTGGGGCACCCTCACCTTTGCCAACGCCAAGCTCATCGACGTCGTGTGGGACGTGGTAAGGCTCTCGACTGTCGACTCTCACCGGTCTGGGCTCCCCTCAAAGAGATGCGGACGGCTCACATAATGTTGCCAGGTGTTCGGCCGTGGCGGGCAGGCCCTGTTAGCCTGGATCTCGTGGAGCGTCTTCTCCGACTACGTCGCGGCCTCGATTCAGGGAAGCCCCGTTACCTACGAGACGTTCCGAACCTTTTTCCTCCAGGAGACTCCGACCCTATACTCGACGTGGTGCCTGGCGCGAGACTTTGTTCGCTCACACGGCCTGCGGTCCCGCGTCGTCATGGTCTACGTGGTCTGTGTAGCTGTCTTCATCCTTGCATTCCCAACGCTCGGCAGCGCGATGTCGGGATACCAGACCAACAGCGGCGCCTTCGTAAGGGGGTACGGCGGCGAGCTTATCAAGTACTCCGACTTCGACTTCGTCGCGTACGTCATTCACGACGGGTGGCGGGTGAATCTGACGGGCGATTTCGCCGTCACGTACGCCAAGTCGTCGTACTCGAGCAGTGAGTTGCGAGAAAGACCTAGAGCTATTCCATTGAGCGAACCCAAGCTGACCAGAAGGCGCCAGATACTGAGCAATTAGTGAACGATAGATACGGTAGCTACCTGCCAGGCAATTACTACTCTTCTTGCGCAGCGCTCCCCACGTCTTATCGGGACGACGAAGATCTAACCAAGCAGTGGGAAGACGACAACCCTGAAAACTCGAGATGCTCGATGCAGCTAGGCGTATCGTCATGTGAGTATCCCCGTGTAACCAGACATGTCAGAAGAATTACAGCAACTAAAACCAGACACACCCAGACGCAAAGAAGTACGGGTTCTTCGGCCTGGAGCAGAAGAAGTCCACCTTCATGAACCAGACACTGGACGCCCCGGTCCTCAACATCTCGGCCTTTTACATACCCGAGCAATACGACGACAACCTATTCGGGCGGAACTGGACCGATCCGCGCACGCAGCAGAGCCCTTTCCTCGAAAAGGAGGCCCTGAGGCTCGCTTACCTCAAGGGCAACGAGACATACGACCTGCGCTACGTCAAGTCGAACGGCAGCTGCCAGCCCGTGGTCGAGATGGGCGCCGACCTGAACGACTCTGTCCGCGAGACGTACCAATGGGGCTTCTCTTTCGTCCAGTTATTCGTCATGATGATTCTCCTGCTGCTCTGGACAGTCGGCACGACCTGGGTCTGGCTCAAGGCCAGCATGACATTTAGAATGAGAGGCCTTCGACGCAGTGACAAGCCCAAGGGCTTCAAGGGTGTCTTGGAGCTCGCGGCAGCGATTCGCAGGGAGCTGCCGGAGTCCAACCCGGATGAGCTCAACCGCAAACAGCTGGTCAAGGAGATCAATAAGAAACTTCGGGGCGGGAGCATCGAGCTCAGGGATGCCGAGTCCCCGGCCATGTACGGGCTGGCGAGGGGATTCTGGAGCTGGCTCAAGGGGCGGATTTGGTGGCATGCGTCTTGGGTGGCTGCGATGCTCATGGGCATCTTTCTCCACATCTATCTCATCGCCATCTTTCCGTGTTTGTTTGTTGCTTCCATCGTAGGACGGACGCACAGCAGCAGAGCAATTCTGTCGTTGGGTTTTATTCTTGTTGGGACGGTCATGTTCGTGGCCATTGTAACTAGTGCCGGGGAATGAGACATCATCGCGACATCATGTAATATTACTGCCTCGTCAACGACGATTCCTGGGTAGCAACTGTCGGCAACGATCTTCCGGGGCATTTTCTTGAACTTCTGCAAGTGACATCGTTGGATCAGCCTTGCCCGAGGCATGGTCTACTAGTGCTGTGCCTGTTTTTATAGGTAAGAGCGCTCGTCTCCTCTATCTACGATGCCTATGATCATATATCTCTCTTTCCCTATATCTGTCCAAACTCTCTGGCAGTCAGGGAACGGTTCGGACAAGGCATCCTGAGGCGCCAGATGCCGCTTCTATCACACTACTCACCTTCCTGGTCATCAGCACCGGGGCACTAGCTGAGACAGGAGTCACGATGATCCTTTCGTGATGTGGGCAACTCTCGTTTCATCTCCTGAACGGGCGACATACCTAGGGAAAAGGGGCAACTCCATAACAACAAAATGCTCTGTTCATGTTCAGGATACGACACAAGCTTGCGATTAAAGACAGGTCCAAGTGTTTAATCGTGCCTCAAGAAAAGTAAGATTATCATTAATCGTCTACACAATACGCTAAATAGGTGAATGATGTGGATTTTTTATCCTCGTGCTGTTGCCCCGCGTGCTCGTCGGCGACACGAGCTCGCTGATATTTGAGACCTGCCTCCTCATCGCCGTCGGGCTCTGCGTGAACACGTCGACGTCGCTCATCGCCGACACCGCCGTGTCCTGCCTCTGCGGCGGCGGCCGCACCGCGATCGCCGGCCTCTGCGGATACGACGGCTGCGGCTGCGGATATGGATGCGGCGACTGTGTCTGCTGCACCGGCGACTGCGCCGCTTGAGGCTGCACCGGGTACGGCGACGTGTCGGCCAGCTCGTAGCTCTCGCCCTCGTGAGAGGAGCGGGAGAAGTAGGTCATGTTCTCGCCCTGGATCGAGTTCATGCGCGGCCACTCGGAGGCCCGCGAGTACGCCGGCGCCGGCTCCTCGAGCTCCGCGCGCCGGGTGCCCGGGTCGCCCTCGAGCTCCATCTGCTCCCCCGGGGCGACCTGGTGGTAGTTTGTGTAGCCCGCAAACCGCGTCGTCGAAGACTTGGAGTCCGGGGCGTCGCGCTTCTCGGACCGCGCCCCGAGGGACCTGGAACCGACGGTTGCTCCGCTCATCCCGGTGTGGTTCGGATTTCGCCTGCGGTTCTTGAGCCAGAACCACAGCGCGACGAAGAAGACGAGGGCGGCACCGATGGCCACGGGGACGCCCACCTTCAGCCCCAGGCCGGCCGTCGAGCCGCCACCGGTTGTTGTGCCGTTGCAGAAGGACGTGATGTGGTCCGGCAGCGTGCCGTTGGCGACCTGAGGGCTGAGCCAGAACTTGCCCTTCTCGTAGTCGACGGCCAGCCAATTCTGCGATAAGAACACGCCGCCGAGGATCGGCACGTTGTTGCCCAAGTCGCTCGCGCCGGAGCTGACGGTGGCCTGGATGAGCGTATTGTTCGTGACGGCGTATCGGCCCCGCGAGTCGGTCCCGCGCTGGTGCGTCACCAGCTCGTAGTGCGGGATGACCGTCGTGTAGCCGTTGGTCAGCTTAATCGTCAGCGAGCCAATCTTGGGCTCGCGGCTGGCTGGGTATGTCGACGCGCCGTAGCTCGTGCCGTTCTCGGTCGTCGTGTGATTCGTGTAGTTCTGGAACCGGGAGAACATGTTGGGCGTGAAGGTAAAGTCGTTCTGGACCGTGTCGATGCAGGCCGACACCCGGGTGCCGATGTCGGCGAAGAGCGAGTGGTCGCCCTCGTCGTTGGTCAGGATAATGTCCGAGATGAGGACCTGCAGCGGGCACGGCACCGGCGCGCCGGCCCCCCACATGTTGAACTCGGTCTTCTTGGTCTCGTTGAAGCGCGCCTCGTTGTAGCCGCCAAAGACGACTTGGCCGTCGCGGGGGTAGAGCTCCGATGTCGAGCCATAGTCGACGCTGAAGGTACCCTTGGGCGCGAGCTTGTGGCTGACGAGAAGGTCGATCGTGGACGAGTCGGGGCCGAGGGCCAAGGCGCTCTTATTCATCGAGTCGAAGTCCGCCCACACCTCGAAGGGGTACCCGTACATAACGGCCGGGCCGTCGGTAAAGTTCGCCGTGTCGTACCCGTGGAGCACCGTCGTGATGCCATCTGCCGGCTGGGCATCGATTGTTCTGTTTCACTCGTCAGAAAGGGGGTCAGAGTTCCTCACGCCAACACAGCCAACGTACGTGACATTCCAGTCCTTGATGTTAAAGACCTGGTGGAAAGAGTCTCTCGTCGTGTCGTAGACGCTGCCGGACGCGCCTTGGCAGCCGATGAAGTCGATGGTGTCTCTCGCCGGGCAGTCGAGGATATTTCTCACTCGCGTGTTGTTCAAGATGGTCGACATGCGCATGCCTTGGACCTGGCCGCCAAGCGTGAGCTTGACGCCGCGGTTGGCACCGATGCCATTCGGAAAAGTGACGTTCTGTGGGGGTGAGAACCCAATAAAGTCAATAAAGCTCCACGATCACGCAAGGTAGAACCGGACGAAACAGACACACAGGCGACCGAAAAGAGAAGAAACAAACGGGGATGTGTGACAAGTGATGGGGAATGACTCGGGCGTCGTCGGGCTTTCTCTCCGCTTCTTACTTTAATGGGCAATACTAATGGGTCGACTGAGCAGTCGTCCGCCTTCGCGGCGGTCGAGAAGAAGACGCTCGCCAGCAGGAGCGCCGTCCAGGGCGTTGTTGAGGGTAACAACAACATCACGAAAGCTCGCGATAACCAGTGGTGATGTTATATGCTGAGTCGAGGCATGACGGGCAGCCGGCCAGGCAAAGAAGGGCTTTTCCGAAGTCTTCGTTCTTTTAGACGGCCGGCGGACCCCTTTTGAGCCTGCCCGTTCGTCTGCCCACACCCAAAGGCCCCCAGACAGATTGCAATATCAGACATGTTGACACCCTGCAGGCGGAGGCCAGGCTACCTAGCCGGAAGTGGGAGACGAAACCCACCGAGAGACTCCCATGTTATTAGAAGGGGCTCACGATAGTCCACTTTTGCAACTCTATCCCCGCTTCAGCTGGAGCTGGGGCCGTTTTCCGAACGATTTTCCGATTGTCGGTTGGGACAACTCTCAGAGGGCGGGTTGTTGCGATGTCAACTACTAGATATTGTTAGCTGTGTAGAGTTGATTAAGAGTGAATCATCAGACGAACCTCTATAGAAAAATTCTCCAGGACTGCGATATTGTCTTGCTCGTCATCTTGAGACAAGACGAAGCCGCGCAACGGTTCCTGTTGTTGTCCAGGTGCACTAGTCATGTACCTTGCTTGAGACGCCGCAAACGGCTGCGGTCCCACGCTCTTGGCGGTCGGGGCGTCAGGGTAAGATTAGGGTCGTATCCTAAGCGCATCGAACGGAGAGTGTGCTGGCAGGGCCGCTCGCGCTGGAGTCTGGGGGCGAAGAAGTGGTGAACTCCATCACGTTGGCACGCCATCGGGGGGTGTTCCGGGCGGCCGGCGGGCAGCAAAAGTCGCTCTCGCCGGGTGGGTGGCAGGCCGACTCGGGGATACCCTGACGAGATCTGCGCCGGCGCCCTCGCAAATGCCGCGATCAGCGAGATGCCAGCAGGAAAGCTGTTAATGAATCTCGTCTCAAGTATGTTGCCGGACCCCAGATGCTCATTGTTCATAGGGCTATAGAGGCTGGGCGCTAAGGCAGACAGGTTGTTGTTTCTGAACTAAGAACTTGTAACCCGCAGTCTCCGGGAGTTGCGCGCCCAAGACGGTCCGAGTTTTATCTGCCCTTGTCCATAGTCTGATGAATGGCAGGGACCAGGCTTTCCTCGCTCTCGGGAGACCCCTGGCACCTCGATGGCAAGTGGGAGGACGTTGATCCGGCTCCAAGCTCGGGGCAGGGCCGGATCTGATCTGTTGTCCGCGGCTTTCTGGAAATAATCCACGGGCGGTTGATTAGTGATTAGGCGCGTATTGCCAATGCCCTCAGCTGCAAGTGTCGCCTAGCACGCTTCTCGGCCGGCGAGACAGCCAGGGGTTCCGGGTGGTTCCAGGATTTCTGCCCACGGGGGCTTCGGGTAGTTCCTTTAGCGAATCGATATCAGGCGATTATGTCTTCCAGGCGAGGAACGAGGCATACCAAGCGGTTGCCCCCGGTCCCCTATTCGGTACCAGCTAATCATTCCTTGAAGGAATCTTTCCTACAGAATACATGTAGACCCAGCGACGGACGACGGTGACGGACAATAACAACGACAGGAACGACGTGATGGGCGGCAACGACGACAATTATAACAGCGACGACAGTGGCAACTGCCAATAGCCAGCAGTGGAGACTCCTCCCAGGACGGTTTAGCTGACACCGGGTAGCCGACCGGGTGCCACGGAGTAGGGCGCCTCTGAGGAGCCGACCGAGATGAGGCAGCCCGAGGTGAGGAAATTGGGCACGTGGGATCTGATCCTTCGCTAGAGCGTCGCCGAAACTGTCGGTGTATTGCAGGCTCGGTGAAGTGTGGTGCTCTTCTTCAAGCCCAGGCCTTCGTTTGGATATTAACTCAACCAAAGAGTGCTTAACAGCTCTCTTAAGCAACAGCCTAGAACCTCTGGCTGACCGCAACTCGAGGAATGTCACGGTGCCACCGCCGGCCGTTCCAGCAATCCGGTGACTCCTGAGCTTGGTCCATAGGTTATTTTTCGCGAGGTGGAAACGCGATGGGGACCAGCCAAAGCGCGGGCGCGAATAGGGCGTATCCATAAAGGGGCAATCGTTGGTTCGGCTACGGATACGAAAGCAGCAATCTGGGCGCTGACGCAGGCCAGAGTTTTCAGCGGTGAGTTGAGCTTGTCAGAAGAATTTCTTGCCATTTCGCTTCCAGATTTGCTGGTCGGCTGATACCAGATGGACTGTGCCGTTAGCCGTTAGCGAACGGTGACTGTTGGACGCTATCTCCGTCGCATCACCCATGTCGGCCGTCGCAGTCGCTGCAGAGCCAGGACTTGCGTAGAGAACTCGAGACTTTGCTGGATTGAAACCCTACCGTCGGTTCAACCGAAGCTGAAAGTTTCGGCTCTCTTAAACTGCCGATGGCTGAATGCAGCCTGCTTGACGCTGACGACGAGAAACAGGAAAGTTAGGCCTGGGTGTTGCGCGGGCTGAATCCTACATAAGTCATAGTTTTGGCCCCGATCTCCAACCACCGCATTCGGCTTCTGAGGAGCTGTTAGCCGTTATTGGCCCAATGGTCTAGTGGTATGATTCGCCCTTCGGGTTTTCCAACCCTTGCGCACAGCGTGAAAATGGGCGAGGTCTCGGGTTCGAATCCCGATTGGGCCCTTACACTTTTGCTTCTGATCATACTTGGATCATGCATGCATGCTTGGTTGCAATGAACGTTATTTTTGTCTGTGTGATTGAGTGGCATTGATTGGTCGGTCGGCACTAACGCTGTGTGTGTTTTTGTTTGATGCGACTTGCTGCTGCATCGCAATACGCGTCTGTAACATTGCCCTCTCTCTGTTCACTGGCTCTCGGGGCGGTTGGGGTGTTCCTGATTGTGGGCGCGACCAGGGCGGGATACTGGGCGGCATTGTCCACACTCGGAACAATCAACTGAAACCAAATAAGTAGGGACATGACAGGCGAGGAAGTAGCTGCATATCAGCGAGAACCGAATGAGTCTTTCGGTTCTAGCAAGAGAGCCGGTTGTTGGTGCTGAAGGGCGTCTATCTGTTTCTCCCATTCTCACACTGATTCGTGGATCTTGACTCCAGTGGCCCGATTAGCAACCAGTTCCCGAGAACAGAGTCGCCGCAACTACTGTTTTCTTTTACTGGACGGATTGTTTGTTGTTGTTCTTTTCCCTTCTTTCCGGGCCCGTATTGACTTACAATCCGCATCAACTCTCATTCGTCTCCAGACCGCTTTCCTCGGCATCTGCAACTGCGCCTCCGAGACTAGCGGGGACAGAGACCCGCAGGACCGCAGGCCACGCCTACATGTCACGATAATCCCTTAAATCCCTCAACGGACTCATGGCGCAACGGTAGCGCGTTCGACTCCAGCGATGGCTTCATCGTTTCATCGAAAGGTTATCCGTTCAAATCGGGTTGGGTTCATCGTAATTCTCCTTTTGCAGGTTGTCACGATGTCTGTTTGGTGTTGTTTTGCTCTTGGTGGTGTTGTGTACATTCCGCACCACGATCACCTCACAACTGCCGATCGCGCAGGCAACTTCACGCAGTTGAAAACGAGCAAGTACGAGTTACGATTGAGATAAAAAAACCAGTTTTACACAGCAGTGCAAGTTGTCCCGTTGCGCGCGCATCCCGCAGGACACGGCGCGCCCGGGTCGAACTGCCAGCTGAAGAAGGGATCCGTCTCGTTGGCCAGCACGGGGCCGTACAGCCTCGTCGCGCTCGACAAGCCGTGCGACTGCCGGAATACCTCCCTCGCCGAGATCTGGATCTGGCCCCAGCCGAGGTGGGTGAGTGTGTCGATGCTCGTGCCGAACACGCACTCGCGGAAGCCGGCCCAGCGGATCGCCGACGCGCACATGGGACACGGCTCGCCGTTGGTGTAGAGCGTCAGGTCCGCGAAGGCCGCGAGCGCCGCTGCTGGCGTCAGCTTGTACGGGCCCTCCGGGTCCGTCAGGATCGCGGAGCAGCTGTCGATGCCCACGATCTCGCCTACGTAGCGTTTCAGCAAGCAAGCCAAGCGACGGCAGGGTTAAGGTTGCCTTACCGTGGAGCGTCGGGTTCCCCATGTCGGCGTTGCTATTGGCGCCCCTGCAAACGAGCTCGCCCATCCCGCCAGCCGTATGGTTTACAATGACGGCCCCAAAGGCGGCGAACTTGCACGGGCTGGGGAGGGCCAGATTCGCCTGGCGCATCCAGTACGCGCGCGTGGCATCGTCGATGGCCAGCGGCGGGACGGGCGTCGGCGCCTGCGAGGTCGAGGTCACCGGGCACTGGAGCTGCTGCTGGTGCTCGTCGCAACACCGGCCTGCCGCCGCCGCGGAGAGCAGCAGGAGGCCGAGCGCGCGCAGTCGGGCGGCGAGCGGACGCATCGTTTCACCTTGCCCTGCGAGGCGAGGTGCTGCAACCTACGTGAACGGCCTTCCGCCGTGGTGACCGGATCTGGCTTCGGAGGAGACCTGTTTTGGGGATAGCGAAGCCCCGGCGAGAGGAGCTGGTTATCGGACGGAGAGGGGCAAGCAATGTGGCGAAACGTCGTGTCACAGTGCGTTGCAATGGACTTCAGCCCTCTTTCGTCAAAGCAGTGCGTGGTTTGCGAGCTTCAAGGTTGTCTGTCTGGTTGAGCTTTTGGTTTGGCGTTTGGCTAGAAACTGAACCTCGGGAATCGGACGGCTTTATTCACAGCGCCGGAGAGTTTTGCTTTGTCTTCCTCTCCCTTCGCGGCAACGATTTGGAGTTGGCATCTGTGGAGATGAGGATAACAGAGTCGCATTCTTCGTATCGGGCTATCAACATACACGTTATCTAACTTACCTCCGCCTGCATCTTCTTATCAATTCACTTCCTCTTCGGCCGAGGCGGGATACCAGCGCCGGAGATCTCGGCGTCACCTTATCGGCAAAAGTGGGTACCCTCGGAGGCGCCCGACGACGAACACTTCGCTCTTACGTGGAATAGCTACGAAGTTAGGTATCAAAGAGTTGGGTAGACAAGGTATCATATTCTATTAGATTACAACATGTAAACAGAAACATTTGTTGTTACAGGTATCATACGCATGAAGCAAAGTCATCCATCGTCACATCGCCGTCTCCCGCAGTGCGAGCACCTATTCGCCCTCCCCTCAAAGTTCCTCCCTTTTCTCTCGAGCATCTCAATCTCGAGGCTGTAGTTAGTTTTGCCGACCGTGTATGGGTTCTCAGCGGCGGTTATGCCGTACGGATTCGTCGACCGCCACGACAACTCGTACAGCTGCGGCGGCGACACCGGCGGCTCGAGGACCTTGGGCCTCTTCGACCCGCCGTACGCATACATGTCGCGGTAGTTATTCGACGGCGGCGTTGATCCGAAGTTCGTCCGCTGCGCCGACGACGGCGGCGCCCCACCGATGTGGTCGCGCACGTAGTTGTCGCTGAACTGCGGCGGACTGTGTCCTCGCCCCCTCGCGTAGCCGCTGAACTTTTGGTACCGCCCTATTCTGAACGACTTGTCGTCTGCCGTCGAGGCTGAACCATAGCTGCTGCTGCCTTCGAACGGCTTCGGCGTCGTCCATCTGCTTGTCCAGAGCCGGAAGCCGGGGAGGAGCCGCTCGCCGAGGTTGCGGATCATCGGCAGGCAGGCGCAGACGACTACGACGCCCAGCTCGATAATCGTCCACCACACCACGGGCGCGTAGTCCCACGTCGGGTCGATCGAGTTTCCGAACACGGCGAGCACCTGCAGGCGGATTATGGTCGAGATGAAGCCCACGGAGCCGAGGAGGAAGATGGCGGCGACCGAGATCTTCTTGTTGCGGTTCATCTGCAGGCCCGGAAGCATCGCGATCGGAAGGGCGAGGATGATGAGATCCTGCAGGATCGCGAGGGCCGAGTTGGCGTAGGCTAGCTGATTGATGTCGAGGCAGCCGCCGGTGTGAATATCCTTGTTCCAGAAGAGTTCGATCGGGTGGCAGGAGAAGATGGTGAGAAATCCGATGACAACCTGCCCGACGACCAGAAACCCCATCAGAGAGTATGCGGCTATTCTGAACTTCGGGACGGTGAAGATACGTAGGTAAAATACGACCAGAGACAGCTTCGCAAATAAGAGTACGAACACGTACACGATCTCGGCGGCGTATACTGCAACTCGTTAGCACACTACACAAAGGTTCTCCTCCGGAGCACTTACGTAGACGAAGAATCTCGAATAGGGCTCCCGGTTGAAGGTCGTAGAGGTGGGTTCCAAAGCCTTTGGTGGCCACTGGATACTGTTAGATCAAGCGCGACCTACTTTCGAAACGCAGTTGCTTACTGAGAATTACGAACGAAAATGGCGCAATCGCAATGACCTAACGTAAGTGTTAGTTGCGTGAGCTCGGCCTAAGCCGCCGTATATAGGGCCTTACAATCGCACCGACGATTAGCGCATCATCCGTACTCCACGTCTTCGCAAAGCTCTTCGCGAGGAGCCGGAGCCCGATGGCAATCAAGGCAATCACGTAGACCGCGACGAGGATGCCGAGCGTCTTGTCAGTCACCGACTCGTGAGGCAGACTGCATTGGTTCGCCTGGAGTTTCGCGATATCTGTGGTCCCCGTAAGCTTTTCCGTGTTGCATCTTTTGGCTTCTTGTCCGCGTACCGAGAGAATCCTGCATCGTGCAGTTCGCGATCAGGCAGCCGCCTACTACCTGGCCGAGATCGTTGCTGGCGCAGGAGCATGTCGTGTTCGTGAGGCCGCAGCCGACCTGTGTGATGCCCTGAATGAGGCAGTTCAACTAAGGAACCACAAGACGTCAGCAAATATAACGCAAGTCATGTCAACGTCGACCTCGAAACTGCGAAGCTTTACTTACACCGCAAGGAGAGATGTTGCTCAAGTCCGGTAGTTGGCGCTCCATCAACCGTGTACCCTGTCCGCTCGCGCCGTGAACGATCCCAAAGAACAGCGATAGCGCCGTAAACATCCACAGCAGTCCACACGAGGCCGCCGTGGCCGACGACGTGAAGAGCCGCATTGCGAAAACCGGTTATCGATCCCGCGCTTTTGTCGCCGACAGTATCCGCTTACGACTCCATGTAATGTCCAAATGCGACCACGAATGTCCGAGTCGGCTTGGTCACCTATGCCGCAACGTTCGACAGGGGAAGGAAGGGGACTAAAGTCGCCAGGTCGCCGCTCGGGGCGACATGTAACGCCTATCTTCGAATGCTGGACCTAACGAAAGGATATCTGACAAGCAGGGCGGCATTAAGAAAGTCTCCCGGGTGGGGAGACGGGGGGATAAGAAGAAATAAACGCCGTTATGAACTGCCCCTGGTCCTCCCGATGCTCGTCGCCGCGTCCCAGAAAGCTTTGACACATCAAGGATAACTGGTCTTTTTGCCCATCATGGGAACGAACGAGCCGGGAGAAGGGGGGATGGAATGAGAGGACGGAGGGAAGAGGACAAAGCTCCTCTCAACCGTCGGCTCTGGCATCGCCTCTGTGTGCCCCTGGGTGCCAGGTTTTGGAAAGTCGCGGGATGAGATGGGATGAGAAACATACGGGAAGTGTATGTGTCTCTGTGCGTATCCACGCTTGTCGATGGTGGTGTGCCGAGTGATTCGTGTGGTTGACAAGTAGTTGAGCTAGCTATTAAGGTGTTAATGGATCGCAGCAATACGAATGAAATTCAACATAGAAATGAAAGTATACCTACCCGTAGCCAATCATTTCATCCATCGCGCATAGCCGCATAATGAGAGCCTCCCACTCTCTTGCCTCTCTTCCCATTGCCACGTTGGCTCTCGGCCTCGACATCCCACTTCCCCCAAAGCCAGTAGGGGATTTCTTTTAGAGTTCGGACCGTGCTAGAAATGCAAGCATTCATGGTCTCGGTTGTCATGTTTCACGGGAAAACCGCAGCGTCCCTGCCCTCCCACTAAGCTGATCAAAAGATCCATCAAAGCGTGAGCTGTGCGCGCCCGTCAATCCTCACCACATGGATGGCCGGTTGGCAGGCTAATTTATCCCGAAAGGGGGAGAAGACACAGCAACGGCTGGAAGTGCCCTATGGGAGGAGAAGGGAAGCCCGGGCCAGCTTCCCCGCTCGCGATCCTTGTCCCCATCCGGCTGTTGCTCCGGGGTTCAACGCTGTGATGTTTCACGCCTTGGTGTTTCGAAGGTCGGCTTCGAGAACGGCTGCCAAGACCACCATCAACCTCCCCTAGCCGCTTGGCCGCCTAGGTAATCCAGTGAGCACCCAGGAAGACGCCTACACATCCATGGAGTTGTCTCGGGACCACCGTATGTAAGCGGAGTTGATTGGTTTGTGGCATGCAGGATTTTAGGTCTGTGTCTTGTATGGAGGTCTGAGCAACAGAATCAAAACTCTATTTAGACTCCGCAGCCTCCCGCAATGCTGTTCCTCTCTCTTTTTCATCGGCCATCCGTCTGTTCTCGGCTGTTCCTCCACCCTCTCCTGAGCCACGTCTGACGAGCCCGAAACCTGACTGGACGCATCTCAGTGGTGGTTGCCAGCCTTCATTGTTTTCTCTTTCATACTCGGCCCTGCACATCATGTCAGTAGCCGCCACCCCCTTTTCTCATTGCCTCCTCCTGCCCTCCAGAGACGAGACTCTACGGGACGCCCGTTTGCTTCATCTGCCCAACCCATCTCGCCCGCCGCCTCAACTCTCCAATGCCCAGGGCCCTTCTCGACGACCCCGCCTTGAGTCTCTCAGGAACTGGCTTCCAAATTAGCCACCCGACGAACTCAACTCGCGCAAAGGCTGTCTTCGATCAGCACACTTTCCGGCGACCCGGACTTCATCCCGTCCCTGTTCTTCTGGAAGCCGTGAATCCCCCCAGCCGTCGCCGTCGCGATGTGGGGGATGCGATTGCTTCGCAAAATTCGCAAAAGCGCCGAGTGATGCCCGCCGCCCACATCTGCGAGACATCCTTTTAGTCGTCTCCATAAAAGTGTTTTGATACATACTAGTATATGCGCCGATGAAAGTCCTCGGAGACAGTCCCGCTGTCGGTGGCTAGTTCCGACGGGTTGGGTTCTAGCCGAACGTGCCTGCGACGTCGACAAACAAGTGCGTGATTCTAGACTCCCTTGACTTAAGCGATCGAAAGGTGCATAGCTCGTGCGTCAGATCTCGGGCGGAGAGGCACTTCGGAGAAAATCACCACGGAGCGAATGCCTCATCCTGACGACGACAGATGACAACCCTCTCCTCCAGCGGTGGACTAGTCAGCGATGACAAAAGATAGAACACTAGAAGGACGGAAAAGCTGCTGAACCACCCCCTCGTTGGCTTTTCCGGCAGAAAGCTTCGAGAGCAGAATATCTCCAACATGTGGTCAGGGCACAAGGGCGAGGCACAGACGCACAGTCGAAAAGGATGTTCCTTCGATAGGCGACCTCTTGACCGATGGCATCCCGATCTCGTGAGCCTAAAGGGACAAGATCGGCGCGCCCTATACGAGATTCTACAAGGAACGGCAGGTTTAAATGGCCCGCTTGACATCTCTATGACTTAAGATTCAAGCGACCACACCATCATTCTTGCCTCGCTCTGTTGTCCATGTGCTGTCGTGTAGCTGGGGATTCCTGGTGCTCTTTGGTGCTTTCGGTTCAAGCATATTGTTAGTCTCAGGGTGCTTCTCATTATACTCAGTGCTCTGACGTCGCCAGTGAATTAAGCCGCCATCAGTTACACAGCAACGCACGTGGGAACTTATGGAGGGGCGGCCGTCTACGATCTCCGTGAACCCGCGAGGGCGGAAGGTCATGATGCTAAGTCCCCTCCCTATCTCCGCGAGGTTTGACCAAGCCAATTGCCGACACCACTATCATCAGAGGCGTGGTTTGCTCGACAAGAAACTGTCAATAATTTTGTCGGCTATCAATTGCTGGAAATATGTATGAGGATGCGACCCTTTGAGTAACGGTCTTATCTCCTAGGGAGGGAGTGTTTCGGCAATGCTTTCAGATCTGCAGGATGGCTCCGGTTGTGAGTTTTCAACCAGAGCGAAACCCAACTGCATGAAGACTTTACGAGTTTCTTCGTCTCCGCCTGGGCCAATGCACAAGCCATTGCGAACAACCATCCTGCGTGGAGACAGGCCGTTGATATCGCGCAACCTGTTGTTCACGATTTGTTACAGCACTTTCAGAAACACCTTGTATTAATGAGCTCATGAAGGGTTACAAACTGACAGTGAAAAGCTATAGGTCACAAGAATGGTAAACATCTTCCCAAGTAGCGTACCACGCCTCCGTTATCGTCCAACCTCTTAAGAGCTGCAACCGATCTCGACACCCTTGGCGAAGTACTCGCCAGCGACGGGGATGAAGCCAGCCAGCGCCTGGGCAACAGGACCAACCCAGCCGCAGCCGCCCTTCTCGTTGTTGACGTTGGTGGACGAGAACTCGACGGTGAGGTCGTCAGCCTGCAGCTGGTTGTCGATGTAGGCAGTGACGCGCATCGACGACGGCACGCGGTGCGCCCAGCTACGGACGGTGCACTGGATCCCCGGCTCGCCGCGGCAGGGGTAGTCGCAGTTCTGCCCGCTCGACGTGTAGGGCCCGCAGGCGGCGTTGGGGTCGTGCGGGAAAGACGGGATCATGCTGAACCCCTCGCACGAGCTGAAGACCTGGTAGGCGTTCTTGTTGGACACCTCGGTGAGGACCTCGAACATGGACTCGACCAGGCCCTCGCGCATCTGGTTCTGGGAGAGCCCGGGCGTCTGGCCCCAGGCGCCGTTCATGCGGACCTGGACGTTGACGGTCGGCTTGTCGTCGCCGGAGGGGCGGCACTCGTGGTTCTGTGCGCCGATAGTGCGGTCGGTCATAATGGCGCGGCCGTTGCCCGGCTCGGCGTAAATGGCTTCCCAGGTGGCCTTGAATAGGTCCAGGTCACCGACGTCGATCATGGTGTCACTGAATCGGACCTCGATCTGGACGAGGGCTGAAGCCTGGGCGGCCATCATGGCCAGGAGGGTGTTGCTTGAGACCTTCATTGTTGTGGGGTTTTGTTACTTGGCTGCCGGGCCTTGATACCAATGAAAGAGTGGTCAAAGTGTCGGACTTGAAGAATTGAAGATGCAGAAGCGAACTGTAAGGAGCGAATGAATATTGAAAGTAGTGAGCGACGAACTTCTGATGATGTCCTGGGTGAACAACTCATGATGGGAGGCAAGGAAATCACCACTTTTATATTGATCTGGCTCCTGTGTGATCCTGCCATTTACCTTCTCTCGACCACGATCCGACTGTTTTGGTTGCTGCCAAGCTTCTTAATCTATCCTACGTGAAGGGAAAACGGCGTACGGATTTACAACAAGATGGCGATGGCTTTGCCTTATTCAGTAGATAATTGTGGTTCGCCCGCTGTCAGCCTGCTCCTGCCAAGGGTGATCATTTAAAGACTGCGTTAGGAGTGTAGCTATATCTCTGTAACATGAGTCAGGTCTGAGCTATGTCGAGTCAGGTTTGCCCTGTAGGGCGGGAAATTTCAGCCTCTTCCGACGAATACAGGATTAAGCATCCGACAACCCTAACCGGCTGGGCCTTTAGAGCGTTACGGCCAGCCCACTTGGTCCTCTGTCTGTTGCACCAACCTGCTTCTGAAAGGGGCCCTGGCAGTACCGTGCCGAACAGGCTTTGAACCAGGCATGCTATTTACTTGAGCTCTCTGAGTGCTTCATCGTCGCGAGTAATCAATTCAGCATATACGGCTTGCTTCGAGGATGCAAGGCGGAACAGACATGGAAACCAAGCGGGCCAGTGCATTTTAAGTTGCTCTTTGGCAGCTCAATAAGTTTCTTAAGAGGCCGGATTTGTGCAGAGCTACAATATAGAAATGAGAAGGATAGGTTGATGTAAAGAGAGTAATACCCTCAAAGATGATAGGTAGGCACGGTAGACTGAGGGTACTACAAGACCTCATGAAGCTACTGAGGCATGGTAGCCTTCTCAGATCAATACTATAGAGCCCTCGGTATAGCCCCTGTAGCTAGGTAGGCCCTTCTCGGCCCTTGCTCGGCCGGCCCCTCCGTCTCGTCCTTTCACATCTTGAACTCTACGTATCAAACATCTAGGAGCTCATTGGAGACCAAGGTATAGATGGAAAAGGCAGCTGTAGACTGAACATTTTCCTGTAAGTTCATCAAATTTCCACAAGCTGTAACCTCAAGTTACCGTTATCTTCTCCTGCAATTCCCAACTCACAGGTTTCACCGATTCAAAAAAAAAAAGACGTGCCCACCGGCTTGCGGCACTCCACCCAGGGTGGCAGAGGATGTGGTTACCCCTGATCGCCGGGGTAGAAGCGACCTCTGTTCAGCTGAACATGGCACCGAGCAAGGGCCGACAGCTTGCGGCCAGGACGCTGGCCATTGTTCGCATCGCCAGAAACCTAGCTCTATGGTCTTATTGAGATTGCCGGGATTGTACCCTGTTGATCAGTAGCACATCTGTCATTGACTCACCGCAGCGTGCTGGTTATTAGCAGCAGACCTTTTTCTTCTCCGTCATCTTCCCCAGCTTTGCAAGGGGGAACAGGGCAGGTAAGGTTAGGGAAATAGGGGTAGAACATACTCCCGCCCTTGGCGAACTATCAAGCAGGAGAGCTCGCCTGACGTTAACTGGCCAGGAGCATTACAACGAGCACGTGCAACATGGATGATGGGAATAGGCGGGAAGTCCTTTGTCCCGGTCATTCTGACAACCAATAGTGGGATGCCGCTCACAAGTTGAGGATCACGTGCTGGCAACTCAAAGTCGGGTGATCAAGAAAGCAAGCTGTAACTTTGATAACGCTATATCCGATAAACTTTCCGGCCTCTAGTCAAAAGATAATTCGTCTGAACCATGCACACTTTCATCCAGTATTGCGGGTTAAACGCCCCGCATTAGGAAAAGGAGAGAGGGGACTATGAAGAATGCATGACAGCCCCCTGATGCCGTGGCGCTCCTATTACCTGCAGTCCATGTGGAAACTGAGAAGCCTCGTTAATAACCTCCTTCTTCGTATTCACCAGAGTGAGAGAGGGCAGGGAACTTAGACTCACATGAAGCGCCAGCCGTTGAGGCTGCCGTCGTGGTACTCCGACTTGCCGCCGTTGCCGCAGCCGACCCACTCGCGCAGCAGGCCCTCGACGGCGATCGCCGTCGTGATGTCCCTGTAGTGCCCGCTGACGTTCTCGACGCCGAAGTTGAGGCACGTCGTCCCGCCGGCGAAGTTATCGATCGTCGTGCTGAGCCAGTAGTTCCCCGTCGACGCGTAGGTGCCCTGCGCCTCGGCGTTGCCCGCCGCCACGAGGAGCGTCGCGAGCGTGTCGCCGTGGTTGGCGGGGACCCTCCGGCCGCCGTTGAAGCAGCGGGCCTCGGCCGTTGGGAGCTGGCCGAGGAGGCCGGCGAGGATGGTCGCGGCGGAGAGGGCGGAGAATTTCATGGTTTCTGGGATGCTGTTGTCGTTGTGAATGTTTGAAAGACGATGGTGTTTGCTGGATTCTGAAAGACTGGTGAACAAGGCTTTGAAGCTATCGTTGGATGTATTTGGAGTTGGCGTGGTGGGAATTCTAAACCTTCTGACTATGAGGGCGTTTCTTCTTGGTTATATATCCAATATGAGCACCATACCATCTTTGTTGCCTGGTTGAAAACGATCTATTTCTGTTGTCTCTTTCTAAATGGTTCTGTATGTCAGTTGGTCTCATCACAGACAGTTGCCCGCCGTTGCTGCGAGTACTCGACACAGCCGCAGGACGACTAGGCCTCTGGCACCCCTGACAGTGTGTATTTTGAGATATATAGGGCCACATTGCGGAATAGGCTTACCGCCTAGCGTCGGCCGTAGGCCTACATCTCATTCTCAAGCCGGGTGTTCGTGGGGGCCATGGGGGGGTTCATGCCAAGCCGAGTCCGAACGACATCCGCCCAGAACGGTAGAGTCTGACCACCCAGTTGAGCAGCGAAACCAATCAGCAGATGCCCTCAGCCTCTCTCAAGTTTAGGTGCCTGCATCAGCTCCGCGCGCAAAGAAGCTTGCTTCGGGAAGGCGCCAACGGCACGGCTCTGACGATCTCATGACATTCTTTTAATTCGGTTGACAGCGCGGCTGTGCCTTGACGTGCTTCCGGTGCAGGTAGGCAACAACATCCTCCGTGACATTCGGCGTGCAGCTTCAGGTGCGTCCCAGCTCTTACACAGCCGGCATGGTTGGACGTAATTATAGCCGTGGAGAGCGGTTAGCAACTCTCATTTGGTTGTTGATCGGGTATTTAAACAAGAGGGCCACCTGTACAAGACCATGAAGAGCAAAAACAGAGAAGTTGAAAAATCAGTTTTGTTCAAAACGAAAATACAACATCTTCGTCCATAAAATCAGCTCGTACGAGCAGCCTCACATCGACATGCTCTTCTCAGCCCATCTTTCCAAAGCCCTGCTCGCCTTGAGCCTCCTCTCGTCTCCCATGGCCCTCTCCAAGCCAATTGCAACAACGACTTCGGACCCGCCAGCCGAGACGACCTCCCTTGACGTCTGGGAGCCCCCCTACCACGGCCCCACCGCCCTCGACAAGCGGGAGGACCGCGCCGTGGCCATCGCCAACCAGTGGCGCTTTCTCGTCAGCTATTCCGTGATCCCGCTCGGTGCCTGGGGCCTCTACAACATGGGCTCCGACTGCAAGGAGTTCAAGGAGGACACGACCGTCAAGAAGGGGGCCAAGTGCGTCGTTGCCGTCGCGGAGTCGGCCATCGGCCTCGGCTCGGTGGTGATCGAGGGATATCTCAAGGTCAGGTCCGTTGCTTTTTACTATACGATGGGCGAGATCGGGCGGCCGGTGGAGCGGTCCAACATACTATCGATTGAGGGCCCCAAGCCGGCTGCTCCGTCCCCGGCCTAGGAGACGCCTCTCGTAGGATTTATAACAGGGCGTGTCTTATGGGAGTCAGCGTGGTGTGATAGAAGAAGAAGGGGAGAGAACTTCGGGATTCAGAAAGGATTCAAGGTGTTTAGTGCAGCGATTCTTTGGTTGCTATCACGTGAATTAAGAACACAATGTATGTATGTCATGGAGCAACTCGCAACAGATTTCTCAAGCGTAGTGAGATACTTGAAAAAAACTTTGAAAAACTTCGTTCGAAAGAGTTTCACAAGAAATCGGAATTTCTTCACCCGTTGGGACAAGCTAGCAGGTACTTGAGGCTTTCTGATGAACCTAGTTTTACTATATTACGAAGATACCATTGAAGCTGTTTCTGCGACGACACTAAGCAGCGGCCCGCAGGCTGGCGATCCTGTGCTTGGTCCGCTCCACGACGTTGGCCTCGTCCCAAATCTTGGTGACGCTGGGGGTCTGGTTGACGGCCTGCGCCCACTTGTAAAAGTTGGGCGCCCTCTGCTCCAGGTTGACGAGGATGCTCTTGGGGAGGATGCCGTGGTTGGCGAAGGAGAAGAGGCGGAGGGTGAAGGACCCGGTAAGGACCTATCCAGACTGTAAGCATCACACAACACACTCCAAAAGAGAAGCAGAGGAGGAAACTCACCTCAGCCAGCGTAACCTTCTCGCTCCCACCAAAGTAAGGCTTCGCATCCCCCAGCAAGGGCTCAACCTCCTTCACAACGGCATCCACGAAAGCCCCCGCCGCAGCCTCCAGCTCGCCCTCGTTCTTGGCCGAGTACACCTTGAAGATGTGCCCGTTGGCCTTGCTAAAGTACGCATCCACGAAGAAGGCGATGCGCGCGCGGCGCAGCGCGGCCTCGGGCGTTCCCGCGGTGGGGACCAGGTGCGAGGGGTGCGCGTCGGCGAGGAACTGCGCGACGACGGCCGACTCGGTGACGATCTCGCTGTCGTAGGAGAGCGAGGGGACCAGGCCGCGCGGGTTGACCTTGAGGTACTCCTGCGTGCGGGGCACGGAGAGGTCGATTATTTCTTCCTCGTAGGGGAGGCCTAGCTCCGCGAGGGCGATGTGTGCGCGGTGAGCCCCTGGGTGGATCGTTAGAAGGGGTTCAGGTCATGGTGTCAGTCTGTGGATTTGTGCTTTGAGTTGCCGGCGGTCTGGACCCGAGGAACCCGAATTTGACAGCCGCGTAGGCAAGACACACCGGAGAACGGAGATGAGGCTGTCGGAGTGAGGTTCACGTACATGGGCAGCCGTGGTTGGTGTACAGCTTGATCTTAGGAGAAGACATCTCGGCGATTCTGTTTCTCGTATGAGGGCAAAGCGAAGTTCACGCCAGATTATTTCGAACTTAAGTCTTGGCAGGTTCAGATGCAACAAAGCTGCGTGTCGTCGACGAAGAGGAAGCGCTGGGTTCTTTTAAAGATCTCGGTTGTTTACCAATGAATCGGTCGAAGGATGAGCCGTCGCACCATTATAATTTTGATGTCGTGATGGATTCCATGATGAGGGGTCGGAACACACACATACATCCCCTCATCTCATCCCTGCCCAATTGCGACATTGCGGCTGGATTATAAATCCACGTCGGTTATCGGCTCTTGACCGCAGTCCGAGACGTTGGTTGGGCCGGACTTCCCCCCCGCAATCCTACTCTCTTTTACCAAGACACCCTTGCATTGCCGGATGCGAGCCAACGAGTCTCGCGTTTTGCGGACAAAGAAGTGCATCCGCCCATCTGTGCGGCACTTCGTCCGGGGCAGCCGGGTTCCATAGGGCTGAAGTGTCTGCGCGGGGATGAGATCACGAGCAACTTACATGAATCTTTCCTTTCTTTTTTTCTGCCTCATCTCGGACGTGACGATAAGTCAGTCTAGCCAGTGGAAGCGTCATATAGGCACAAGTGAGTGTACTGAGATGTCTAAGGATAAAAATGAGGGAATGGGCCTACGCGGCCATATCCGTGCCTTTAAGTTGTATGCTTCTAAGCATAGTCCGTGCCATGTGTCTGTGCTGTCCATGTCCAGGCTTATCGTAGTATGGAGGCAGTATGAAACCACGGGTTGATGCATGACTCGCAGGTTCTGTCAGGACGTTTCCTGGGTTGGGTAGGGACGAGGTTGACGGATTTAAGCATCATCGTCTGCCAACTACCTAAAACGTCTCGGCCCCCGCGACTCGGCTCCGAACCAGCTGGAGATACCGGAGCCCGGCTTGACTGTGCCTCAGTGTCGCCGAGTTTTCATTCGATAACGAAAAAAGTCTCCGGCCACGAAATTCAGGGATGCTGATCTTGGGTCTCACGTCGGACCCGAGTCCGACTCGGCCAATGACTAACAGACTTGTTGACGCCGAGGTCACGATGAAGGTCACATTCAAGTCGCTGAGACCTAATCTTTCCGGTTTATCAGATAATAGGCATCATCTGGCCATGCGGAAGGGAAGAAACATGAACCGTTAAGCTTTTATCTGCAAATATTATCGTCTAGGCTATTACCCGTACCAACGCCCTCTCCCAGCCCTACGCCACAGCATCCTGAATAACATTCCTCATCAGCTCCTCATTGTGCTCATAGTCAATAGCAACATCAACAACGCAAACCCCCTCGCATGCAAGCGCCTCCCTCATGACCCTCTCCATATCCCCCGCGCTCGTAACCCTCATCCCCCTGGCGCCGAACGCCTCAGCGTACGCCGCGAAGTCCACGCCCCCCAGCTCGACGCCGGAACTCCGTCCGTACCTCCCGACCTCCTGGAACTCGACCATGTTGTACCGCCCGTCGTTCCACACGAAGTGCGTGATGCTGCACCCCTGCGCCACCGCGGTCGCGAGCTCCTGTCCGCTGTAGAGGAACCCGCCGTCGCCGCTGATGGAGACGACTTTCCGGGAGCAGGGCGAGGATTGGGAGAGGGATGCGCCGATGGCCCAGGGCAGGGCCACGCCGAGGGTTTGTTGGACGTTGGAGACGAGGAATGATTTGGGTGCGTAGGCGAAGTAGTACCGCGAGAGCCAGATATACATGCTTCCGACGTCGGATGTGACGGTCGTCGAGGGCGGGAGGTGGGCTTGGAGGAGGCGGATGAAGTGCAGGGGATGGACGCGGCCGTCCTCGCGGCCGAGGGCTTCTGGGCTGTTCTCCCAGGCGTGGAACTCTTTGAAGATCTCTCTCGAAACGTCGAGCTCCTGAGGCCGGGAGACGTTGGCGAGGACGTTTGTCAGGGCCTGCAGGTTCGCCGCAATGGAGCCCACGAGCTCGAGGCGCGGGTTGTACGCCGCCCCATAGTCCGCCGGGATCCAGTCGAGGTGCAGGATATCCGGGGATCCGGACCCGTGCCAGGCGTCGGCGTCGTACTCGGACTGGTCGTAGCCGGCGACGATGACGAGGTCGGCTTGCGACAAGAGCTTGTCGCCGGGCTGGTTACGGAAGAGGCCCACGCGTCCGTAGAAGAGGTGCGCGAGGTCCTTGCTGATGGAGCCGGCGGCCTGGAAGGTCTCGACGACGGGGATGGGGTGCTTTCTAAGGAACTTCCGGACGGCGTCGACGGCATCCGGGGCCGCGGCTCGCGCGCCGAGGAACAGAACCGGGAACCGGGCGTTCTGGATCATGGAGGCGGCGGCGCTGAGTGAGGCGGACGGGGATGTGCCGTACTCCGGCGGAACAAAGGCGGCGGGCGGCAATGCCTGGTTACTGGTCTTGGTGCCCGAGGTCATGATGTCGATTGGCAGGCTCACGGCGGCAGCACCTTGAGGGTACGCTGTCGCCGTCCGGAACGCGCGGAGCATGATCTCGGCCACCTGGTCCGGATGGACGGCGGCCGTGGCGCTCTTGGTCACCGGCTCGAGCAGCTGGACGGCGCGCAGGCTCTGGTGGGTGCGCCGGGCGGCCTGGACGCGGCTGACGTCGCCGACGAGGGCGACGACGGGGCATCCCTCGTCGTTGGCGGTGACGAGGCCGGTGACGAGGTTGGTGGTGCCCGGGCCGGAGGTGGCGATGCAGACGCCGGGGCGGCCGGTGATGCGGCCGACGGCGCCGGCGATGAAGGCGGCGTTCTGCTCGTGGCGGCAGACGACGAGGCGGATCTCCGGGTGGTCGACGAGGGCGTTGAAGACGGAGTCGATCTTGGCTCCCGGGACGCCGAAGATGTAGCGGACGCCGGCGGCGGCGAGGGAGTCGATGACGACGTCGACTGTTTCCGCCATTGGTGTAGTCTGTGGTCTATAGGTTGGTAGGTCTATGGGTTGGTAGGTCTATGGGTTGGTAGGTCTATGGGTTGGTGGTTGGTGTATGTAGGTTGATGGATGGAAGGGTTAATTGTGGACTAAGGGATGGTGCAAACGGGAGGAGAGAATAGATGCAAAGAAGCAACGAAGGACGTGATGATTAGGTATTCTTTGAGCATCAACCATCAAACTAGACCGTTTTCATCAAGTGGCTGAGACATCAACACTAAGACTGAACATGCCAAGGAAGGACTCGTGGGAATAGAACGGAAGTTGGAATCTCACGATGTCTCGTCTAGACGTATCTCCATGCAATATTTAGACGAGTGTTGTGTGGAGAAACACGCAACAAAGACCCTTTTTCTCGATATTGCGCTGTGTTCCTTCCGACGATGCCGCCGCACACCGCACGACAGACTGACGTCAGCATCAGCAGCAGAGCGGAGAGAAGGAGTTACTGTATCCGTAGGGTTGGTAGGTGGGACCAAAGCGCAACGTTGATGACTCAACAACCTTTTGCAGCAGGCAAGACTCTCGCTCTAGACGAGAAAGGAGAGAACTTTCTGCTATTAAATGGACTAGACCGGAATCGTCTTTGAAGAGGTATTAAACCAACACCTGCAAGTCAGCAATTATCCGCGGAAACACCCCTCTTGGCACCCGCTGCAGAACTTCTCGGCATCTCTTGGCTACTGATCGCCTCACCTCATCCACAACACCAAAAAACTCCCATCACCAACTCATCACCAACCTCAAGACCCCCCAAAATGGCCGTCAACGAAATCTACCAATACTCCATCATCTCCGCCCTCATGTCGGGCATCGCCTCGGCCGGCCTGCCGCTGCACTCCCTCCTCGCCCACGGCGACCACGGCCTCGGCACCTTCTGCCACATGCAGGGCGAGATGATCGTCATCGACGGCCGCGTCTACCAGATGAAGTCGGACGGCACCGTGACCGAGGTCAACACCTCGCCCTCGGGGGACGCCGTCGCGCCCTTTGCCATGGTGACCCGGCTGCGTCCCACCGCGAATTTACGAGCTGCGTTCGCCGACAAGAAAGGGCTGTTCGACAACCTGACAGAACACTTCCCCTCCTCGCGGAACCAGTTTCTAGCAGTGCGCATCGACGGGGTTTTTAAAGATGTGGTGGTCCGCACGGCGGGCGGGCAGCAGTACCCCGGCCAGGGCATGCTCGAGGTCGGCCGGAACCAGGCCTCGCACACCTTCTCCGAGCCCGTCCGCGGGACCGTGGTGGGGTTCCGGTCGCCCGAGTACACGCAGGGGATCAGTGTTGCCGGAGACCACTTGCACTTCATCACCGAGGACCGCACGCAGGGCGGGCATGTGCTTGCGCTGGCTACGGATGGGGAGGTGGACATCGGCGCTGCGCAGATTTCGCAGTGGCGCGTGGAGCTGCCGACCAACGATGAGGAGTTTGACAAGGCGAAGCTGGATCGCGAGGCGGATGCGGCGGGCATCGCCGAGGTTGAGGGTTAGAATGTAGCATATTTGGTAGGCAAAGCGATTGAATTCGGAGATAATTCATGCCTATCGAAGCTGGTCCTGACATCACCTGGTGGTCAATGGCATTGATAGAGTCATGTTCAGTGTGCAAGGCGTGTAGAAGAAAGTTGTCATATTAATTCATGTACAGAATAGACAAGTGTCCGTGTATCAGTTATACAATCCCCTCCGTGTTCTCATGAGGTGATGCCAGTGCCGTGAGAAAAATCGCAAATGCTCCAAATTCTATAGGATATCCCTGATGATGCCTTTTACCGATACCGATTGATGAATGCCGAGTGATGAAAACAAGTCGTAGTCGTGGTGGAAAGTCGCTTAAGAAGTGTAAGAGCAGCTGTTGGGCTCAGCAACCTGCACAGCGCGGACCGAGACGCCAAGGCAGTCCTCGAGACCGGCAGGCTGCGCGATGCCAGCAGAAACCCACACACTCCACGAGCCCTCGATGCTGTTAGGGCACGCCAGGAATCCCGCACCATCCAGAGTCAAATCGCCGAAGCTGTCAACGGCCCAGCCCGTGCGCTCCGCGTTGCGCGGCGCGGGCTGCGCGCCCGTGGTGTAGCCCAGCTTGCCCTGGCCCATGCCGGAGCGGTCGGCGTAGAGCTGCTGCGGGGTCGCGGACGCGGCGTACAGGTAGAGGCCGCCGTCCTGGAGGTAGAAGGTCGCGGCCTCCGAGGCGGCGACGGCCTCGCGGTCGTCGCAGGTCGCGTTCTGGGAGGGCAGCTGCAGGAAGACGGAGCTGAGGGCGGCCTGGAACTTGGAGAAGTGCACGGGGGAGGCGGAGCGGAGGGCCATGAGCTGGAACTTTGCGTCCGCGGGGAGGGAGGGGGCGGTGCCGTTTGTGGTGCCGTTTGTCACGGCGGTGAAGGTGGGCAGGGCGGAGGCGACGGTGGCCAGGGAGAGGGCGGCGAGGGTGGTGAACTGCATTTTGGCGGTTTTAAGAGAAGTTGATGATGGGTTTAGAGTGGTTGTTGTGGGAGTTGTTGTGGTTGTGGTTGGATCTGAAAAGACTGAAGCGGTCGGTAGATTATCTTTAAGATTGTAGTTGTTGAGTGTGATGAGGATGTTTCTTTCTTTCAAATCCATTCCAGGCGGCATCGTCGGGTCCCTTATATATCAAGAAGATCAACCTCGACGCCGGTGCCACTCGTTTGCTCAGGGTCCCCGTTTGCTTCGACGATCACCACCTCGTACCTTTCGGGGGAGGCGAGCTTGCACTGCCGGGCCGCGAAGATCTTCTCGTAATGCCGACAGCAGGGGTCCAGTCTCTGCGGAGCCAGATTGACATCATGTGGGGAACCGGACAAATACGAGAGGAGCCTCATAGGGGGGAGGGATACCGGTGAGCTGTTGACTGGCATGCCGATGTGGTATGGTGTAGCTTAATTGCTGGGCGAGTTTGCCTCCCTACAGACCACTCTAACCTCTACGGATACACAGCCGAGAGAAACCACCGGCGCCCACGGACACCGGAGACCGCAACGGCGCCGATTGGCTCGGGTTCCTCGATTTTCAGCGGGTGGTTGGTTGGGCGTGGCACTGCAGAGGGGGACTGCGCCCCCCAGCCTCCCCTATAGCGTACCTTATTCGTATGCTATCCTCTGGTTTCCAGCTGGACATGGGAGGCGGTGGGATGTTGCATGTTAAGACTCGCCGCATGAACCTCACCAAGACCTTAACATAGGGCAGAAGAGGGAGGCGGTGATGTCACACACAAACAGCTCCACGTCCCCTATTTTAGTGCAAAAGAGGGTCCCTGAGAGGCGCTAGATTAAGGGGGGCAACGTAACATCCCACTGGGCTACCTCTCGACTCTCTACCACGGCACCACGGGTAATACTCTCTACCACGGCACCACGGGTAATACTCTCTACTCAACACCAAGTACCTGGCCAATATCGAACGGCGAGTATAACGCGTACGCCGGTCATGGCTGGGGGAGGCAACAAAAACCAAGGCCTTCTCCCGCCTTTTCCGTCTCCCTCTTCCGTCTATGTGAAACTGACGCAGCCCAGCCGTGCCCTTCGATAACGCCGAAAGGAAACCTTAACTATTAATAGCCGAGTCAAGCGGCTTGGCTCTTGGGAAAGGACGGTAGACATGCGGTCGCTTAACGTCCGAAAGAGCCTCCACAGTCGCCTACAGCATCCAGTGTCCTAAACTCCCCTAGAGCCGAGTAGCCGCTCTCGGCTGACGGCAAGCTCCAAGGCGACGAGTCGTGCGTCTTGCCATGATCGACCGCACTGCCCGTTGACAGCATAGCGGTCCAAATACCTACCGTCTCTCCCAAATGGCCTGATTGCGCCCCTGCAAGAATCTAGATGACCGCGTTCGGACGATCGATGCCCAAGACCTGAGGGGAGCACTCAAGTTGGGACGGAAACGTGGAGAATGTACTATGGAGAATTTTCGAAGATCCCTCTTTCCAGCCCTAGGCCCATCGAGAAAGTCTTCGAGAGGACCCAGTTGGTCAGTCCAACCTCCATGTTTTTTTTTCTTTTTCCCTTGGGGACGAGGTGGGGTCGTTGCTCCCCAACACCACAGGCAGGTTCAGGAGAGCCGAGAAGATGAACCTTCGAGAAGGTGAAGAGGCTGGGGATGCCTTCCCTTGGACCATACACCGCCATCCCCTTGATTGAACACTGCGATTGGAACATTTCTGTGCCTTTTCTTCTTGCTTTCTCCCCTTTCTTTTTTTTTTTGCCCCGCCGTCTTCTCCCAGCTTTCCCCATTTCCGCGGCCCTATATTAGCATCGCGTAGGGTTTGAGTACAACGGCCGTTCTATTCGTTTTCTGTTGTTTTTTTCGCCGGAAATGTTGTTTTTTTCCCAGATGAACAACACACTAAGATTGTATTGGGTAAGCATCTAATCCTCAATTTACCGTTCTTAAAGAGGAATTTCTAGATGACTAATCTTAACCCAATTAGGCTTAGATCAGTAGCCCCTTTATTGCTCGATTGGGCCCAGTGTACGGAACGTGTTTTTGTTGTCTTCACGATAAAATACGGGGACGTTGTATTTTACATAAAATACGTATTTTCTCACTCCCTAGCATCGCGATCAACTCTCCTCCGTGATCGACACTCGCTTGCAGCGACCCCAAAAATAACACAAGACCTTGGAAATCATCCAAGTTACTAATCTGCGCACCAACGCGAAAATCGCTCATTGCGAGGATGATCGACTCCAGAAATTTCAAAAGTCTGGAAGGTAGTCACCATCCTCTAGACAATCGTCAGAACGTGACAAAGGAGTCAGATACCTACTCAGATTGTCAGAGTCAGTTGGCGGCTCGACTTCGGCGAGTCAAAACGTCGCACATCACCGCTCCAAACGACCGTCGGACTACTATGGCGTTAGTGCGATCATCCTGACATGACTCCTGAGTCTCTCTGTTATACACACGTTGGTCCGGTGTGATGCGCGACTGGTTTGTGCCGTTGCATCTTCCCTGTGTGCGTTGGAAACGTTGCTTTACACACATTGCGATGTTCGCTCTGCCGAGATTGCGTCTCTTCTTCATCACACCGTAACGGCCGCCGCGGGTCCCAGCGTGGTGTTGCATCTGACGATTTGTGGCGGTAAAACAGCAATCGCTTTGAAGGAATCTTGTCTCTTCCGAGCGCTGAAGCACTGGATGAAGGGATTCTCCAAGGACGCTTCTGCGTCTCATGAGCAAGGCGTCACCACTGTGTCTTCGGATCGCCCACGGTCGCCATGTAAAGAGGCTGCGTGCCTCCCTGGCCCTTCTCCTTGGGTAAAATCCCATTTCGTTTGTCCGCCGGCAGTGAAAATGCAGCGAAGTCGTCTGGGAAACAGCTCGAAAGTCACGGTATCTTAGTACCTAGTGTACGTATGGCGTGCGCTTTGTGGCTAAAAGTACCTTACTCCGGGATCCAATATCGGGGTGGGTACCACCGAGGCCCCATAAAACCCGTCGCCCACGGCGCCGGAGAGGTGCACCCAGCGGAGCCCGGCTCACGAATTAACTACGCATCCAGCCCCGTCAACCGCGATTTCTCCGAAGAGAGCTTGAATCACTATCAAAATCGGCGCATGTCCCCGATCACTCGAGTACCACGTTTACTTCGCGATTCGACACCCCAGCGGCACGCCGAGAACCAGTGTTTTCCTCCATCTAAAAATGCAGAAAAAGATGAAGCAACACGTTGACCAGGAATAGAACCAATCGTACGTCGCCTATTCCAAGGCGAGAGACCCTTTGTTGTCTTAAGTCCAATGCCCGCCTTTCTGGTATCTGCCCAGTCAGCGGCAGCAGCCGCGGCAGCGTTCGGCTTACTTTACCCCCTGCTCTCAGGCCAGGCCAGGGGACGTGAGACTTGGACAATTGGCTTTCAACACCTCTGAATCTATTCCTCTCCCTCCCAATCTCACAGAACTGTCATAAAAAGACGAAACAAACGCCAGAATCTGCCCACGTATTGGCCAGTCACTGAAGGTCCACTCATTCCCCGGACGGCGCGTAGACGAATGGGCCGTCGGACAAGTTTCGCTACGCGCCGCGTCGATTGGGCGGCAAAAGACCAGTTGAATGACAACAAGTCAGACAGCCCGCAACGAACCCCTGCAAACAGGGCACAACGCTGTCGCATCTGGTTTGATTGGCCCTCGGCCTTCCATCATGAGAACCAAAGAACCCAAGAAGCAAAGCAAAGAAGCGCGCCGAACTGGGGGTTTCGTTGTCCCAGGCCTCTGGGCGTCAGTCGATGCGACGACTCAGCCCGGTTTTCTTTGGCCTCGTCACACGGGCCTGTTCATGCCACTCTTCTTTGTGCTTGTGGTGATTTGTTATAAGGCGGAGGCCCGTATCATGTTGTTCAAGAGATTTTTGCTCACCACCTCTCTGAATCAGTCTCTTGCTCCTCATCACCGTTCGGTTTTCGATTTGGGTTTTTGCCATTTCCTTGAGTATTTTTTGAAGGCATTTCGTTTTTTTTTTTCGCATCGAGTTCAACTGCTAGCCGGTTTTCTCTTCAATTCCCGCGACATCTTGCATCAGCATCACGCGCTCAATTTCGAAACGCCCTCGAAGCCGATCATTCACCAAGAGCATCAACATCCCAATTTCTTCGTTGCATTTTAATCGTTCATTTCCCTGAGATACCCCCCCTTCAACAACAAAAATGAGCAAACTCAGCAACGCCCTCAAAGCCGGCCAGACCGTCATCGAACTGGGCCGCAACGCGCAAGGGCTCGCCGGCGCCGCCTCCGAGCTCCGCGCCGCCGACAAGTCCGACCTGGGCCGCCGCGCGGGCCGCCACGCCTTCAACGAGGGCGCTGACGCGGGGAAAACCGTCGGCAAGACCTGGCTCAAGACCTTCGAGGTCGTGCCCCGGCTCGTCTGCCGGGGCTTGCAGTTCATCCTCGCCCTCATCGCCGTCGGGCTCTACGGAAACCGCGTGCACGCCGACGACCGCGCCGACGAGGGCTTCTCGCCCGAGTGGATCTTCGCCGTCGTCGTCGCTGGGTCGTCCGCGCTCTCCGCGGTGCTGTTTGTTGCGGCGACACCGCTCGGCGCGATCCCGTACATTGGCGGAAAGATCAAGCTGTTCAAGACGTACCGCGCCTTCGGCTGGGACCTGTTCCTGTTCATCATGTGGATCGTGGTCTTTGGCATCTTCGCCGGCATCTTCCTGAAGAGGGACGGCGAGGACAAGTACAAGGGCAGCAGCACGGGCCTGATGAAGACGGCCGTGTGGGTGGACCTGGTCAACGCCATCCTGTGGCTCATCTCCGGCGTCTACGGCTGCCTCAAGACGTTCCTCGGCGAGAGGGCCGACCGGCTGTCGGACAAGGTCGGGCAGAAGCTGTTTGAGAAGAAGGTCAAGGCGCCCGCCGCCAAGGACGACGGGTACGCCTCGAGCGTGGTATAGAGCTGGGATCAGGCCGCGGCGGTTATGCGCGGCAATACATGTAATATAGAACTAGTGAAAACAGAACGGCGCGCCTTAGCTGCGGGCCGTAGAGTCAATGACGAAATGAGGGTTGAACAGCATTATTCTACAACGTCTCGAGGAATCTCCGCACGGTAGCTCCCACCCACGCCTGCGCCTCGGGATCTGAAATCGCATGGTCGGCCTCAGGTACGAGCCCTGACAGCTGGCTGACCGTCCGTTCAGGACATGCCTTGATCCAGCGCTCTAGAAGCTCCTTCTTGTCAACAGAAGGCAGAACCAGCTCATCCTGCTCTCCAGGCAGTAGCAGTATCGACTTGTCTACCTTGCCGAATCTAGCTTTGACGGCGGCGTCGTCAAGATCGGAGGAAAAGTAGTCATCGTCGCCTCTGGGCATTGTGACTCGTCAGCAAAGTCAGGGCAGATGAATGCGTCACAGGATTCTTACCCCTCGGCTCCAAGCGAGTTCCACCGGTACGCCGTGATAGGAGACGTAAAGATGAACGGTATCAGCGAGGTCGGCATGGCCTCATTCTCCTTGCCTTCGGAGATCATCCCCTGGGCGTGCTTGACGCTGGCCTCGTACTCTTCTGGTGACATGAGCAGACCGGCAGCCTGTCGGTCTGACACGGGACTCAACAAGACGTAGCCATTGACGGGCGCGCCTTTGGTCTGGTCTTGGCTGCTGTACAACAGGCAGTCTTGGCAACCTGAGGAGCGTGGTGAGCTTGAAAGCACCGCACAGACGGCAATTCTGGATAATGCTAACCTGTGGACGCTCCCAGAAGAACAATCTTCTTCTTGCCAAGCTTTTGGAGGTAGGAAACCAGACAGGAGAGGTCCTCGACGTCGTTGGACAGCTTCGAATACCCGAACCCCGTGAACGAGCTGCGCATCCGGAGCTCCCAGACGCCGAACCCGGAGCCCTCCAGCTTGTCCGCGATGGTCCTGACGGCAGAATTGGTGTGTGGGCCTTCCGTCAGACCTCCGATAAAGACGAGCGCGTTCTCGAGGGTTGGCGATGTCCCCCTTTCGTAGGCCACGAGATTGGGTGTCTCAGAGGCGATGGGGTGCACGACGACTGGGAAGGGGGCGAGAGAAGCCATTTTCTGAGAATAAACGCAAGGTTTTGGAAGGTTCTGGGTGTCTTCAGCTCATTCTTGTGAGTCTCTTGATGTCTATCATCTTTATATCACCTACGGTAGCTGCTCAACTGTCTTGTACCTCAACGCGGATACGAATACGAGACGAAATGCCAAGTCTGGAGGATTCTGACCTTGCTCTGACTTAGACGACGCCGCATGTAATAACTGCACGTATACCTGCGTATCTAGACACTAGACTCTCACATCAACTTATCCACAGTACATGTCCGGCTGTGCAAGTCAGATCTCAGAGTGCGAATCACGAAGAGGTTCCCCGTATTCGTACTCGCACCAAGTACCCTACCAGCAACTACGTCTGAATATTTGATGACTTACCAAAACTAAATCAATTACAGTGGGCAATGCATCATCTATCTACCCTTACCTCTACCAATCCCTCGCCGCACAGCCTCGCGGAACTCAGCGAACATCGCAGTGCGCTCAGAGTCCAGCTCCTCCCGCCCACGTTCCGCCACGACCGGCGTCGACGGCGGCGTCAGCGGCGCCTCCGGAGGGAGCTCCAATCCCCACAAGACCAGGGGCACAGCCGACGTCAAGCTCGGCCGATAGGCAAACTCCGACAACCAGCGAGCCATCGCGGCGCGCTCCTCGCCCTCCCGCGGCGACTCGTGGGTCAGGACCGTCCACAGGAAGACTGGGAAGGGCAGCACCTCGCGCCGTCGCCGCCAGACATAGCCGATCAGCCACCAAAGCATGGTTGGATTCGAGAATTAGATTCGAGAAACTGGTTTCTTTTTGTTTTCTTTTTTTTTACTTACCGTGTTGATGTTATTTATTTAATGATGCGTTTCCGAGTGTAGCCACAGACTATCATCATGCTTGGAATGGGGGGTCTTTATCTCTATTTCCATCATGGAGTTCTTTGAAAGGGACAATAAACTTGTTCTGGTTCTAAAGGATCTGAGAGTCTAAGACAAAGGCTGTGACTTCATTATCTATGAACAATTGCTCAAAGAGGTGGCCTTGTTACTCGTTCTTTGAGTGCGGGACAAGACTCACCATCGATTGTCCAACCCGTTGCCAGAATCTGACATATAACCAGCAGTCAGTCGATCAGTCTACCAACGACAGTATTCAGATAGATCAACTCAGAAACAAATCATTTACATACAAATCAATCATCCTTACCCACACAAATCAACTTATGCTATCCAACTTCTTTGCCCTCTCCTCTCCACTTCGACAAACTTTCACTCACCCAAGACGACGAACTCTTGCCCAGCCTCCAACTCCAACCCGCGGCCGTCCTATCTACCCGACCCGAGCAACGCCCTCCGGAACACCTCGCACTGCTCTCTCTCGCTCACTTCCTGGCCGTAGGTCGTTCAGTATCCCCCCAATCTCAACCGACGCGAGTTCTCCCTTGCCCTCGCCCAGCTTCCCTCCCTTCTCTCCGTCGTTTTTCGCGATCCCCTTCCCCAGAATCCCAGAGTCAGAAGAAGACGGACCGTCAGACACAGAAACCATGGCACCCTCTACTGACGATCTCCTCCGGGAGCTTCTCAGATGCAAGACCCTCGCAGAGGCCGAACGGCTCGCCCTCTCCAGTCCGGCCCTGAACCAAGTCTTTAAGGACAACAAGCTGAGGATAGTGAAGAAGCACATCGCCCCGATGGCCTGGCCCGACGCAGTAGCCTGCGTAGACAGGCGTCTCAACGGCTCCAAGACGGCGCGCAAGGAGTTTGACAAAGCATACGCAGACAAGACACACGACGACATCCCCAAGAACGAAGAGTTCTGGGGCCTCACCGACCTCTGCGACCTCGTCAAGATCATCGACGACCTGCTCGACCGCATCGCCGAGGCGGGCGACGACTCCAAGGTCATCGTCCCCGCCTCCGACCCATTCGCACACCTGCACCCCGGCCCCCCAGAACCCACGAAGAGGCCCCCGGGCAACTTCAACAACCTCACTGATTGGGAGGCCGACTGGCGCTCGGACAAGATTTGGGTCACCGCCGCCGACCCGCACCCCATGGGCGACCGGGGCCCGGAGCTCGACAAGGACCAGGGCACGGAGAGCGCGGGCAACTTCCACCACGCCTTCGCCCGGCGCGCCAAGTTCGACCCCAAAGAGGCGCGCCCGGGCTACGAGGGCTGCGCCGTCGACTACTACACCCGGCCGCGGCTCCAGCGCGCCTTCTTCCGCCTCGAGTTCCTGCGCAGGGCGCACTACCAGCGTCCCCTGTTCCCGCGCGGGGCCAAGTGGCAGTGCCGGACGGCGACCCTCGACGGCGGCGAGCCGGCGTGCGCGCCCGGCGAGACGACCGAGACCCGGCTCGCGCGCGCGGAGCAGGTCTTCGCGGGCTGGGACCGCGACGACTTCGTCGAGATCGTCTGCGCGTTCCGGGCCACGCTGAACTACTACGCCGTGCCCCTGGCCGACATGCTCGACGACTTTGTCCGCGACCTAAGGGGGGCCGTGGTCTCCGACGAGGTGAACCGCATCGGGCCCCAGCTCGACCGCGCGGCGCGCGAGCTCGCCCAGGACGCCAAGTGCATCGGCCTGCAGTGGGAGCACAACCCGCTCTTCTTCGGCGCGCCGCCGATGCCGGACATACCCCTCTGGGACGTTCCCCCGGACAACGACTTCCTCGAGATGCGCGCGCAGCTGCAGGACCGGGAGTCGGACCTCAGGAGCTGGCAGGAGCGGCGGTTCAAGTTCCTCGCGCGCGCCGGGTTCCACGAGGTTGGGTGCTCCGTCTTCCGCCCGAGCGACGTGTACGCGAAGCGCCAGCGCTCGACGTACCCGATGATGAGCCTCGACGAGGCGCACCCGGAGGCGCTCATGCACAAGTTCCTCCACGTGCTCGTCAGCCTGCCGCTGCGCTTCCTGACCAAGTTCCTGCGCATGTCGCGGAGCAGGCAGCGCCGGTTCCTGAAGGGCAGCTTCGAGGCCGTGCACCGCGTCAAGATGTCCCGCGCGCCGGCGTTCCTCTCGGGCGAGGTGCGCGCGTGGTCCAGCCAGCCGGCGGTCGGAGATCGGAGAAAGAACTGGGACTGTGGGTCGTGCGACCGCATCTTCCCGGAGCTCGCGGTGCGGTCCGTCTCGCTGTCGATCCTTAACCGGCTCTACGAGGTGAAATTCCACCCTTACTACGGGCATTATGTCCGCATGTCGGAGGACCTCAACCGTGCGGTCTGGCGGTGGGACGAGTACGTGATCACGCCGCTCTCGTGGGCGGACCTGCGCGCCAAGATCGCGTACAAGCCGTACCCGGTGGACCGCGTGCTCCGCATGAGCCCGGAGAGCTGGAGGGCCGTCTGGTGGTCGGACCGGCAGGTGCTGCGGCAGTTCTGGACGGGACCGGGCATGGACCGCAAGCGGGGGGAGGGGTTCGGACAGGCCGCCGCCGGCCGGTCGGACCCGGACGAGTGCTACTGCTCCTTCGGACAGGGGTGCGCCTTGTGCATACCGCTGCCGCACGTCGACGTTCCCGAGTGGGAGCTCTTCACGCCCGAGGAGATCCGGGGCGAGCTCGCCATGGACGAATACCTGCGGAACTTCGAGATGGAGCTGGAGCCTCTCGCGTGGGTGCCTCCGCCGCGCACAACGATCCCCGTGGACGAGGCGGCCGTTTCGCTTTTGCAGTCTCTGGACCACGAGTTCAAGTGGAGTCCTCACAATCGTCATCACAGGAAAGGTAATAGGCATTTGGGCAGTGCTTGGTTCCTGGGAGAGTAGGGATGTAGCGTCCATTTCATAGAAAGTCCGGTATCTCTAGAATGAAAGCCATACAGGTTGTCTGTAGCCCGTTCTTGTCTGTCCAAAACCGTCCTAGGTTCGTAGCCAGCCCGAATGATCATGATAGACAATCACTGAGATACAGGAAATGGCCCTGGATGCCCAAGTAGGGAAGCACTTGGTGATGCTCCACTCCTGCGCGGACCGATGTTCCCAATAGTTGAAAAGCCCCTCGCATACCCCTGTTCAAGTGTGTTCTGTCAGCTAATGCAGCTCCATGGAATCAAAAACATTCTCATTCAGGGATGGGCTTGAACGTGTAGGTGTTCTGCCCGACGACCAAATCGCCTTCCCATCGGCGCAGCTCGATGGCGTCGTTAGCCGTCAACACCGTCATGTCTCTCATCCACGGGAACAATGTCATGTTATCAAACAGCGCTCTGACACCGAAAACGTCGAGGTTGATCCTCTTGAGGAGAATGAGGAGGTCCAGCCACGACGTGAGGTACTCCCTATCGCGGTCGAGCGAGGCCATGTAACCGTACCTGTCCAGGACCGACTGCACGCCGTGCTGCTCCATCTCGTCGATGTGGCGCTTGAAGGGACGCATGTCCTGAGGGAGCACGTGATCGGGAGGGTTGCGGAAGGCGAGAGTTGTGAGGAAGTACTGGGCCACCTCGAACAGGATCCACAGCCGCGGCTGGAAGTTCGGGTAGAACCAGGTGAAACGGCAGTTGGTGATGATGGCCGGTATGGTGGTCAGAGCCCGCTGGAAGTAGGCTTCTTCGATATCGCTACGGGGGTGCTGGGGGAGGCAGGACCAGTCGACCCAGATGTACGACCAGCTAGCAGACGCGAGTGATGTCTGGTGCAGGCGCAGGTCCTCGCCGTTCGGATCCGGGTGATCCTCCTGGCGCCAGAAGTGGCTGATGAAGAAGCACTTGTCACGCGTGACGAAGCCGGGGAACACTGGGAACACGACGTAGTCGTCGAGGCGGTCCCCGTCCCACTTGGTCATGGTCCACTGCGACAGGAACACCTCCCTCCGCTGGAAGAACCAGAACATGAGCGTGGCCGAGGTCTTGGTGAGGAACTCATCCAGGTCGGTCCGCTCGCGCAGATAGGCTTCGACCTCTGCGCTTTCGGGTCTGCGGGAGGGGCCCCAGGCCTCTATGCTGCGGCGTACGAGAGACGCCCAGGCCATGGCGGGCGGAAGCGGGCACGACGAGACGGGGGTTCGGGTGGCTCGTAAAGTCTCGAATGACCAAGAGGCAGATATGAACTTTCGGTAAAGCCAGAGGGCCGCGGAACGAAGAGAGAATGCCGTGGTTTCAGGAGCGAGGAGTCTGGGTGAGGAATGGAGCGACCGCCAGACCCTTAAATCCTCGTGGAAGTACGCAACACAGACGCAAGACTACAAGAAGGAAGGGGCGGTCTGGTGGCCTGCGGTGTCGGGTGAGTCACTGCCTGAAGTTGAAGCTGGCTGACTTGCCAAAGCAGCATGAGAAGCCGTCATCTTTCGTTGCGGTTTCCCTGTGTTTCCGGTGGCTTTCGCTGTTGCTTGCCTCGTTGTTGATTTCCTACGTTCCCGTTTGAAGTTTGTTCAGTAAAGACACAGCCAATGCATCGCAATAGAATCCAAAACGGACTGATTCAGCGAAGGGCATAAACGTGTAATAAAGTTAAAGCCACTGCGGCACTAGCCACCCTGACGGGTAGGTACTCGCGGGCAACATGTGGATGAGCTCCAATGCCATGAAAGCCGACGACTTGAGCAACTGTAACCTCTCCGAAGAAAAGACAACAAGTACGTACGGAAAGAGCGCCAATGATGGACCTAGTGGTACTGACTGCACTGTCAGCCCCGGAGACCGATTTCCCGGTGCCGACGCCGGTCGCGAGGTCCGGAGCGGCAGAACACCCAGTCCAGAAATCGCGCACAGACCAGTCTTTCGCTCCAGCGGGAGGACCGTGCTGCCTCCCCCGACTCCCTCGTGACGACCAATCTGAAAGCCTACGTCGACGCCATCCTCTCCGAGATCAGACGGGACAAATCGCTGTCCCAAGGGGATCGCGCCCGTCGCGGAGGCAAGTGCAGCATCTCGGCCGTCGACTCCCCGGCCGCCCAGCCCGCCGATCGCCGCATCCGACTCCACGCCCCTCCCGCGGAGCCCGCCGCAACTCCTCCGCCCTTCGACGAGGATCTGCAGGCCGTCTCGCCCGGCATCTCGCTGCACCGCACGGGCCCCGACAGTGCATTTTACCGCACCGTCATCGCAAACCTGGAGCCGCGCATCTCGGGCCCGACGGACATCGTGGCCTGCGACGACCGCGGCTGCCACCTCCTCTACAGCGGCGGCGTCGGCATCGCGACCCACCGGCGCGTGAACCATTATCTCCGGGACTGGTTCGTCCGTCTCCGCGAGACAGAGCCCGTCCTGAAGTCCGTGTCGGTCCTCGGACTGATGAAGATTTTGAGACTCACCAAGCACTACAAGCTGGGCAGGGTCGTGGTCGAACGCCAAGAGGACGGCCATGACGAGGTCGAAATCTCCGAAAACACGCTGGTCAATATGATCCAGTCGGCAGCGGCGCGCGACGGCCCTATCGATGAACTCCGCCTCCTGGCCGGGATCTGCTCCTGGATCAACTTGAACGGCGTGCACCTCACCGACATGATCGGGGACGTTGAGAAACTGTGCCGCGACATCGACGACGCCACCATTATCCGCACCTTCCGCATCAACGAGGCCGATTGAGACGACTTGGTCGAGAACCCAGTTAGGCTCGATCACACCCTAATCGTCGGCTAAAGCACCCGGCAAGGCAAGCATGCCAACGTCTCTCGGATCAAGCATACCAATGTATCTCGGATCAAGCATACCAATGTATCTCGGATCAAGCATACCAACTTCTCTCGGATCAGCATCACGGAAATGAGCCCAGGGCGATAGGAATCACCGCCATGGCGGACAGGAACATGCAGGAGGAAAACAGGGATGACACACACAGACACACACACTCGTTATGACGTTCGTTACCCAGATAGACTCCGCAAATGAATTCATTCGCGACAGGTTCCGCTTTTGCCCTTTTGTGATTTGATCAATTCCGCGACACTTCGTTTAGTATTTTTGCTCACTGGTTCTCCTATCGATAGGCCAGGTTACATCACATCAAGACCACCGGGCCGTTGATCCAAATATATATTTCTTAAAATGGTAATGCCTATGCAATGCCGGCTTAGAAGATCTCTCTATCGTCGTACGCCCTGACGCTCTCCAGGTAGGTCTTGACCTGATTATAATCCTTGCACACTGCCCAAAAAGTTAGCCAACGCATTCTTTCACGAAACCTATCCTCAAGGATTCCACTCACCATGCTTAGAGTCCCACCCATCGGAGCCACCATTATGATCCGGGAACGTCGTCTCCAGCCCCTCGAGGGCCATGTCGGCGCTGCACATGATGGTCTGCCTCAGGTACGAGAAGCAGTGGATCATGTGCCAGTGGTGGTCGTCGGGGATCTCGTGGCCGGAGGTGAGGCCCGAGTACGTCTGGACGACGGCGAACTACAAGACACATCTCATCAGCAACTTTCTTCTACGCCCAGCAAGAAGAGGAAAACTTACCAGGCAGTGCAGCTGGTGGGTGATGGACGTCGTGAAGACGGTCTTGTCGGGCCAGACGATGGGGGTCGGCAGGTCGTGGTACCTGTGCGTGTCGTTGACCCATTGGAATCCCATGCCGACTGCGACAGCGTCAGTCCCCGAATTCTCTCATGACACAAACCCTCTCCAGGGAAACTCACTCGGCATAAGCTCGTTCCAGTTGTTGAGCACCTCCTCGGTAAAGAACTTGGACGTGTCGTTGGGCGCGTACTTGCCCTCGTAGTCCGGCGTGAACGTCTTGATCTGCTGCGAGACTGTCCCCCATCCTCGTCAACATACCCTCCTTTCTCTCAGAAACACTTCCGAAGTACTCACACTTCCCGCTGACGCCCGTCAAATCCCCCCCAAAGTCCCACGGATTCGTCGGCGGCTTGGCCATCTGCTCGCGCACTAGCAGGCCCAGTATGACCAGCAACAGCACCGTATCCACGAACCACCGCGACGAACTCAACAAACTCAGACAGCGATTCCTCCTCCTCCTGGCGGCGGGCATCAGCCCATGATGTCCATAGTCTCTCGTCGCGAAGCCCTTCTCCCGGTCGCCGATGAGCGACTCCTCGACCTCGGTGCTGCTCCTGTCGTCCCGGTCGTGGTCCTCGAGGTGGAGGTTCTCGTACTTGGCCTCTGACATGTCCATGCTGGGCTTGTGTGTTCGGATCTACCGATGTGGAATGAATGTGAAATTAAAAGAAAAAAGAGTATTAGAGAATGAGAGAAAGTGGATGGTCACGATGCCAGACCGACCGAATCACGAATTGGATGTAGTGTTGCAGTTTTGCAGGAATACCAAGCAAAATGCGCCAGCGCCAAGGAGAAGAAGAGAGGAAAGGAAAGAGAACGCGAGAGAGTTGCAAGTAGCAGAAAAGGTATTTCCGTCCTTGTTTTCTTCAAAAGGCGCTCGTCCAGTCTTTTACTGCATACCACGTCCCAATTTGGGCAGGGGAGACGACGTCCCATCTCGTCTCGAAGGGGGGGGGGGAGGCGAGTCTGAGGCTGAAGTTTCAGGACAGGGGGGTGGTGAAGTCCACGATGGTGTTGTATGTAATGGTAGGTGTATTTCGCTGCTGTCTAGTACAACCACCAAAATAAGCCCAAACAAGACCAAAGGGAACCAACCCCCTTGGCACCGCAATGTTTCATCACCTTCTAACGGTACAAGTGGGGTGGGGGCGGTCGTGTTGCAGACTCCTGGTCGGGTGTTTCTGGTCGCGTTCCAGATTTCCCCCCCCCATCTCTCAATTCGTCCCGACTGTCGATTTTGGCGGCGTCCCATTCGTCGATCCTTTCGTCTCTAGTTGCCGCCTTACCCATTCCCCTGACACTAAGAGAAACTGGGACGAATTTTGCCTCCGGACTCCCTTTTAAGCTCCCAACCGCCATCATTGTTAATCTTGGACGAGAGGTGGTTGACGTCGATTTCTTCGGGAATTGGATTCTACGGGTCAGCCTGGGGAAAATAGATTGCCTCCCCCGCTGTGATGCATCACCCCACACACCTAATAACCTAAACTTCCCGCTCCCGATATCTTGGCCTCGAGCGTGCAGGAACTGGGCGGGATTGAGGCTCGACTTTAATTCAAGCTCTCTTTTCTTCGCATGCAATCGAACTCAACCCTGCTTTCTTCCCTAGAACTGTCTGTCCAGTAGCCTAGAAACTCCCAGGGGACAGGAGCCATAGTATTGTCGATGTTGCTATTCGTTTCTCCTCCTGTTGATATGAGCATTTGTACGTGAATTATCAATATACTTGACCACATTCATGAACCTGCGTAGCTTGCCATCGTTCCTCCGCCAAGCTTCAATCCCCCAGCATTGGCATCAACTCCCCCCAGCGCCGACCCAGCGATCGAATCGATCCCACCATCGCCAAGCCGCGCATCACCTCAAGAGACAGCAACTCGAAGCGAACATCACCAGCCCAGCCAGCCCAGCCATACCCCCCAATCCCCAGTGTAAACAAACACCAATACCCACTTCCGAGGGCATAAGCCTGAATTTGATATGTCAAAACAACTTGAGAACCTGGTAGAATGTCATTCCTATTTCCCAGGGGCTGGAAAGTTCCTGACAAAGACTCACCTACACCAACACTACAAAGACTCGAGAGGTTCCAGCTCCCTAGTGACGTCGATGGAACAACAGCTACAAAGATGACAATGTCGAAACATCTCTCTAGCTCTCTCCCCTTCTCTAAAACCCAAGAAGATAAGAATTCACGATGTTGTCTTGCTGTCTTTGCTGCCTCGTCGTGAGCTAAAGTGCGTGGATGACTACACGCTGCCAAACCATGGAGAGCATGGCCCGCTCACATCAACACCTGTCTTCAACCCATGAACTTCACAGTTCAACTAGGTAGTCAACGGCTAAACAGCATGTGCCTTCCCGGTTATTGATCCAGTAACAGTCCCTCTCCATCCAGCAAGAGCTGAAGCCCTGTCAGCACCCGCCTTGTAACATGGCTCACTCACATCGTCACCCGGCCTCATCCCACAACCCCTAGGGTTAAACCGCCTTGACGACTAAGCAACACAAACCTCCCCAATTCCTGATTTAACTCAGTCTCTTCTCTCGAATCCAGCAAGAGCTGGAAACCTTTCCAGCTCATCAATACCCTCATCCAACCCATCCCCAAAACACCCTCACAACAGCACCCGTCATCATCACCTCCATCTCCCCCTATCACCACCGCCAAGATGCCTCCCCCTCCGGGCATCACCACACTCCCCCCCGAGATCTTGGTCAAGATCCTCACCCCCCTCGAACAGAGAGACAGACTGGCCCTGGTCCGGTCCCACCGCCACGTCGAGCTCGCCATCGCCCGCAACCTCAGATGGTTTGTCCCTCTCTTCGTGCCCCTCGAACACCGCAACCTCGCCTTCGCCATGATCCACGCCCCCCGCCGCGGCCGCCGCGAGCACATCCGCCAGTTCCGCTCCCGCGTCAAGTCCTTTCTCGACGAGTACGATGCCGACTTCTTCCGCGAAAAGCTCCCGGAGCCCTTCGTCAGGCCCGATGGCTCGGCGCGCGGCAGCCCCCACCCCCGCGTCCTCGCCCGCTTCCGCGACCTCCTAGACGTTCTCGGTGTTGTCGACCACCTCTTGCGAGACTACGTGGGAATAGTGAGCAGAAATGAACTAATTCAACGCCGCTTCGACCCGGACGGCCCTCCTCCGCCCTCCGTCCTGAACTTCCCTCCTCTGACGGTCAATGCCCACGCGGGTCTAGGCGTCGGCTTCTCCATGCCGCGGGACCTATATGTCCATGGCTCCGAAGCATTTCAGACCAAAGCCCTTGGCTCATTCCTCCGTCTTGAGCTCTTCAGACGTCTCTTCTACCAAAAGCCCCTCCAGCCGCTCTTCTCCAGCGGCGATGCCACCCCTCTGCAGATGGCGCCCATGGAGGGATGTCTGTTTCCTGCCGACGCCAGAGCCCATGGCTTCACGACGCGATGGGACAATGACCGCCGAGCCCGCCTCTGGCAGGGCGACAACTTCACGCGTGTCCGCGAGGCCTGGGAGGACTGTGATCGCCGAGCCAAGGCCCATAACGCGAAGTATGTCCCGCATGACCAACGACGCTATTTCGGGCAGCTCTTTCGCAGCCTTTATGACCTACGCCACCGCCTCGATTCTATCGTGTCCGATAACAAGACCGCCGTCGCCGCTTTCAGGGTGCTTTGGGCGCAGTACGCCCTCTGGGTCGACGCCGAGCGCACTTCCTTCCACTCCTATGTGGCTCCCAAGGCAGTCGTCAAGTTGCCCGCCGCGGTAACCCGCCCAAGACCCTCGGACATCTCAACCACTCTGTTCATGTCGATGTACCGCCTAGAAGACGAGAGGATGCGGCAGGATGCAGCGCAATCAATGAAAGCCGGTGCCGATGACGACTTCGCGCAGCACAATATGGCCCTGGTTCTGCCCTATTCCGGCAGAGAGAGTTGGCCCGACATGTTTCGCTTCCTAACGTTCCTGGTATCGCTCGGTCTTCCATTCTTCAGTCGGTGCGCGTCCATGGACGACAAGCAGCGAAGGCGGATGCTCCAGAGCGTCTTCCTTTACCTCGGCCGCCTTCCCGCACATCGGATTCCCCTGTTTGCCCTCGGTGAACTCGACCACCAGCACCCCGACCACGTAGCCGATTTCCCGTTGTCCGACGCCAGATCACCATTTCAACTCCACCCATTCTGTTCCCTCCCCGACACGGATTTTGTCGCCGAGTCCCGTCTGTCAGCCCATTTATCATGGCTCGGAAACCGCTCGAGTTGGACGTTTCTCGACGGCATGGCCGTGAGCAAGGAGTCTCGGGAGGAAATCTCGGCAAAGTACGCAACTGACGTGGTCGACAACCGCGAAGAGCTACCGTTCGAAGTTAGCGATGAACATTGGAAGCAGATGAGAAAGCCACGATGTCACGCGATGCCTATACCAAGCCGTGCAGGCGACTGCTCGCCTGACGATTTATTGAAGGGAAATCCCTCGTGGGATCTTCAGTTTCAAAGGACTATATCTCAGTTCGGCGCGATGCAGAAGATGATGGACGTCGCCGGTAACGGTAGAAAGAGACCTTTGTCGAATCTTCAGGCTTTGCTCAACGATTAGATGGACCGTAAAGTTGCATGTACCTAGCTAGGTAGGCGTCTAGGTATGGCCGGTGCTGCGATGAGGCGCGCCGAGGCAATCAAAACTGAGATAACCGTGCCATCGGGCCCGTATCTGTATTATGTGCGTGAGTGAGCCAACACCCAGCTGGAATTGCAATATGTAAATATATATGTACGTTCATGCATCGTGACGTCGTGCCCTACTCTGCGCCGACTCTGGTCGCGCTCCTCCAACTCCAAAGTAAACATTAAACAATTCGAACCGGGGTATCAAGTGGTCTTAACCGGGTTGTATCCTCTAAACATCTCGCAGGGAAGGTAGTTGTTCTCGATGAAAGGCGTGGCAGCCTGGAAGCCCATGGCATTCGGGAAGCAAGCGTCGGCACCAAGCGGACCCAAGTTCGACTTGAGGGTTCCACGCACGGGAACCGGCTCGAATGCACCGGACGTCAACGGGGTGTCGAACTTCCTGATCTGCTGGTCGCAGACAGACCCATTGGCGAAGATGGGCTGGTTGACGATGCTGTCGAACATGGCCATGGTGTACGGAATCGGTTGTTCGGCTGGTGCGCGCTGCATCTCGAGCGACAGATACTTGCCCGGAGCGGAGCTGTTGAAGGACGTGCCGCCGTTCGGGAGAGACTTGTGGGCGTCACATTTCGGTTCAAAAGAGGCGGCATGCACGACGGTGCCGTAGGCCTGGGAACCCTCGACGGCGGCCGGGTTCTCGACCGAGATCATTTGCTCCGGAGCCCATCTGAAAGACGAAGCGCCGTCGCCCAACAAGTCCAAAAACGGGAACTCGAAGCCAGCTCTCTGTAGGCGGCCGATTAGCCAATTGACTCTGGTTACACGACATGGGCCAAGCAGATCTTACGCTAAAGTCGGGAATCTTGAACTCCTGAAACCGGATATCGTGGTCGTGCCCAGCCTGGACCACGACAGGGTACATGCCAGCGGGGAAGTCTGGCATTACAGCTCGCAGGGCGTTTTCCAAGATGCCGTACTGGGGAGGAATGATCTGGCGGGCCGTCGTCATGGGAATGGGGATGATGGCCATGGTGAGGTTCAGGACACCCGTCGCGTTGTTGGGAAACTGGCTCCATAGCGGGTTGGGCTGGTCGACAGTAACGCATGTCGGCTCCGTTGCTTGTGCTGTGGTCGTCTGCATGTGTACGCCCAAGATGACGAGCATGGCGGCAATGGACGCCTGGACGATGTAGGTAGAGAGCGACATGTTGAGCCAAGAAGACAGTCTTTCGGGCGTGTGGATAGAGATCTTCTTCAGATCCGGGCAGGGCCAGAGAGAAGGCAGGAGGGTGACCATGATGTATTTAAGAAGGGCTCTCGGAGCAGAGCTGGAAAAACAACCGAAAAGAGCGAAACATCCGGAAGGGTAGAGCTCAATCCTGGCAGTCGATCAAAGAGAGGGGGGTGGCTAGTTGCAGCTGCGACGGAGGACCTTTTAACACAACACCGGAGCCGTGGCGATCATTGATGGACGCGTAAATCCCCGAGAGCAAACGGCGCAGTTAGTTCGCGGCGGGTGGGAGATATGACGACGATCCGTCCTGGAGCCGACACTCAGAAACAGGGCAGTCCCGAGATGTCGAGGTCTTCCTGGGCCGGGCAACGGGAGGGATAAAGAACGGATGTCGAAGGGGGGGAGCGGAGGAAAAGTAGCATCCCTGGGACGACGGGCCCATCCCCCGCACGGATGGGATGGATTCTGATGGTTTGCGGTCGAGCAAACTTGCATTCGAACAGCCTTTGGACGATTCAGTCGATTGGACTGGGACCAACGGCGCAGTAACACCACGACGCTGAGCGTCGGATTCCTCGGGGGTCTGGAAGGGATGGACCATGGCTCGGAAACGAGCAGCCGAGCGACAAGGAGGGTGGAGCCTTTTTTTTTTTTGGTGCGTCCGGGAGGAAGAGAAGCCAGACGCTCGGCTGCAGCCACAGGCTCGGATGGCTGGCGTTCCGGGCAGCTGGGAAGATGCAGCGTGATCAGCCACGGACACGGAAGCCCGAGAGACCGGCGGGACGGCTTGCCTCGAGAACGGGCCGTTTACTCACTAGAACACGGATACAGCAAATCAAGCAAGTTGCTCGTTAGGTTGGGGTTGTTGGTGTTGGCAATGCCATGCTGGCCACGCGAGAGGCGGCGATGGTTCGGCTGGCTGTTTTGGCTTGGAAGCTCTCGATGGGAAACGATCGACCGATGGTGGCTTATCCTTTCTCTACCGGCCGGCGCGTGTTCTCTTTTGGATGCGTGGTCGTGTCGTGGCCGCCTCATCTCGATGGAAACGGAGTCATGGCATGGCCCGGCGACGGTAGCGAGCGTTCATCTCTGCATGCTGCCGTTGCGGGGGGGCCGCATCTTGACAGGCAGGGACGGATTCCTGGGTGCCCTGGGTTTGCTCTGATTTCGCCGGTGACACTGACAGGCGACGCAGACCATGACTCGAATAGAGACAGGAAGAGGTCTCGCCCGTGGTCGGAAGGCCTGCGGGTTTGTCTTGAGGTGAGGGTTCTGGAGAAGATCCGAGTTTCAAGTCGATAGAGGAGAGCGGAAGGATCGACTCGAGGAGGAATCCGCCGCCGGGCAGTACCTTCCCGCAGTACCTGGACACGGTGCCTACCTAACCTGGAATTCAGCAGCACAGCAGCTGCCAGCAGGAGCGATACAGCAGGAGCTGCCTTCCTTCAGTGGTTCAGGACATCACATGCAGCTGCAGTCAGATGGAACAGTGGGGAGTTAGGGACCTTGGGACCCTGGGGGAACCGGCACCCCCTGGATCCGGTCTAGCGCGGGTTTTGCCGAGAACCTGCAGCCTGAGAAGAATTGCGGACCTCGAGAAATTGGCATCTTCAAGCGAGAGAGAATGTGCGAATTCGTCGTTGTTGCTATTGTTGCAACACACCGCTCCTGGTTGAGTTGTTGGCAAAGTTTATCAGGTGCGTAGTATGCGAACTATTCGGCATCCCGAACTTCCTTAACCATCTCGAATAAACTCAATTAAATTCACATCGGTCGATCCTCAATCTGCTTCTCACCCCTGCCCAGGCCGTGGGATACTAACATTTGATGCCCAAAGTGCTGTAGAATCCGAGGTACGTACTCACCGATAGGCACCTCCAGCGGGCCTTGGTGGGCGGCACTACCACCGGAACAGCGCCTCCCGGCGTGGGCTCATCCCATCTCATCTGAGGTAATCTCGCCGCGAAAGCAACGATCCCGCAAAAAACCGCGTAAGCCCAGCGCAGCGGTGTGAGACCCCTAAAAAGTTAATGCCAACTTTACTTGTCCGCGGGGCCGCCCCCTTTATTTTGATTTTCCTCGATATCGGCTGCGCTTGTGGAAAGGGAACTTTCCGCGTCAAACTTCGGGGTGGCACCGCTTTCATGACACGGTAATACTGCACGAACTCAAGGTGACGTGACAAGGTCGCAAACAACTGACACGCACTCACACTCAATCACACTCAATCACACACACACGTACCCCTTCTCCCTTCCCTAACTCCCCCCCTCCCCCTCCCCCGCACATCCCGCCGCCGTCATGGCCACCACCGTCGCCGATCAGGCCCCGCCAGCCACCTCCGACCCGGAGAAGCCCCCCGCCGCCGCCTCCGGCCCGCGCAAGACGCCCCTCGCCTCCCCCGTGCCGTCCGCCTCCACCCCGTCCGTCCCGGCCCTCACCTCCGATGAGCAGTCCAAGTACGACGCCCTCCTGTCCCAGGCCCGCACCTGGACGGAGGTCAAGTGCCCCTCCGCCGCCGACAAGTCCGGGCCGCTCACCGACTCAGAGCGCCAGTGGCTCACGCGCGAGTGCCTCCTCCGCTACCTCCGCGCGACCAAGTGGAACACCAAGGACGCCGAGAAGCGCCTCCTCGAGACCCTCGCCTGGCGCCGCGAGTACGGCGTCGAGGGCCTCACCCCGGAGCACATCTCCCCCGAGAACGAGACTGGCAAGCAGATCATCGTCGGCTTCGACAAGGAGCGCCGCCCGTGCCACTACCTCAACCCGGGCCGCCAGAACACCGAGCCCTCCCCGCGCCAGGTCCAGCACCTCGTCTTCATGCTCGAGCGCGTCATCGAGCTCATGCCCGCGGGGCAGGAGAAGCTCGCGCTGCTCATCAACTTCAAGACCTCCAAGAGCCGCTCCAACACGGCGCCGGGCATCGGCCTCGCCCGTGAGGTCCTGCACATCCTGCAGACGCACTACCCGGAGCGCCTGGGCAAGGCCCTCATCATCAACGGTATGCTATCTTCCATCTTTGGAGCGAGATCTCTGACTGACACCTCCGCAGTCCCCTGGGTCGTCAAGGGCTTCTTCAGCCTCATCACCCCCTTCATTGACCCCATGACACGCGACAAGCTCAAGTTCAACGAGGACATGCGCCAGTACGTCCCCGAGGAGCAGCTCTGGACCGAGTTCAGCGACGGTAAGCTCGAGTTCGAGTACGACCACGCCGTCTACTGGCCCGCCCTGAACGCCGCGTGCAAGGAGAAGCGCGACGCCCGGACGGCCCGGTGGGTGGCCGGCGGCAAGCTCGTGGGTGAGCTGGAGGACTACCTCGGCGGTGCGGTCGAGAAGGGCATTGGGGCCGAGGCGAAGCCCGCTGCGTAGTTCAAGATTCATGCGATGTTGTTTTCAGTATAATTATTGTTCGATGAGGCGTGGCATATATACATAGACGGAACTCTGATCAGAGTAATTGGTAGAGATTGGGATCAAAAGGTTGTGGTAGACTGTTGCCTGTGGAGGTTCAACTGTTTAAGAACCTTCCGGTCTATTTTCATGTCAATATTTACATTAAGTTATGTTCTCAAGACAAATATCTTACATGCTGTGAAAAAGGTGCTTTGAAAAGCAGTTGTGGTGATGAGGTCCATGAGCTCTTATCGTTATCGCCGATAAGGCTGATGCCAGAATGCCGTAGCGCAACCACCACCGAACGACAGCTCCCCCCAAAACTCCACAGCCTTTCCAACGTCACACATCGCGCGCCGCAACCCGAGGGTCCCAAAAGGCCGAACAGCTAGTCGCGACACCCCCGATGCACCTTGCGCCCCCATAGTACCTCCCGCAACTGCAACCGCGCACACGAACCACAATGGCGAACCTCCAGACGTCGAAAGGCGTCCCCGGCAAGGAGACCCCCGGCCTGCGCTACCCCTCCAACGGCAAGACGATCTACCACCGCCCGCTCAACCGCACAAAAACCTCGGAGCTCAGCCAGTCCAGCTTCGCCTACCTCTTCAGCGAGATGGTATCGTACGCCCAGCGCAACGTCAAAGGAATCGCCGAGCTGGAACAACGGTAACCCTCCTCTCCTCCCCCCATCCCCCCTTCTCTCTCGCTAATCCTAAACTCCCCAGCCTAAACGTCCAAGGCCACTCAATAGGCCTCAAGATCCTCGACCTCCTCCTCTTCCGCGAGCCCCCGCGCACCCAGCTCCGGCCCCTCACCATCATCGCCCTCCTCCACTTCATAAAGCAGTCCTGCTGGCAGCACCTCTTCGGCCGCCAGGCCGACCGCCTCGAGAAGTCGGCCGACCCGGCCAAGCCCGACGAGTACATGATCATCGACAACGAGCCTCTTGTTAATGCCTACATCAGCGTGCCCCGCGAGATGTCCCAGCTCAACTGCGCCGCCTTCGTCGCGGGCATCGTCGAGGGCGTCTGCGACGGCGCGGGGTTTCCCGCAAAGGTCAGCGCGCACAACGTCGCAGGCAAGGACGACGGGGAGATGTGGCCCGGCAAGACTGTTTTTCTGGTCAAGTTTGCGCCTGAGGTGCTGGAGAGGGAGGGGTACCTGGGCAAGAGCTGAGGCGGGCGGAGGGCTTGGAGCGAGTGGGAATGGATGGGATGATGGCGTTTACGGGGCATGGGCGGCGTTCGGAGGCGATGTCGAATTGCCATGGTTTCACATGTTCATTTGCTGGCGATACAATTCAGGGTTTGTTGATACTGAAGCGGTCAAAAGGAGCGTATGTTCTCCTATACCGAGAAATAAAGCTGCTCAATCCACGAATGTCCCGACCGTCTGACAGAGCTCCTCCGCCAGACTTCTAGCTTGTCCTCGTCAATGTCTTCTGCACCCTCAGCCTGACCTTGTTCCATGCGCCCAAAAGCAAACCGGGTATCCCAAACGCCCAAAACACCATCATTCATCAGTCTACCGCGGCATCCGACTCCCCCCCTTCTTCCCACCCCCGGGGCCGCGGTGCATCAGCCCCGCGAGCCCCAGGTCCTTCCACGCCGGCTCGCGCTGCCGCTGCGTGGCCTTGGTGATGCCGAACGCCGCGTGCTGGTCGGGCACCACGTCGTCCTCGTCCTCCGGGTTGATCGGCTGGTGCTGCGGCGGCACGTACACCTCGTCGTCGGGCAGGCGGTCCTTGCAGAAGTCCTCGAAGAGGTCCGCGTCGCGCGCGCGGTGCATGTGCACGTGGGTGTAGCTCGCGTCCTTGTTCTTTTGGGGGGAGATGTGAGCCTTTGGGGTGTTTGTGATGTTGGATAGGGAGAGACGAACCATTATTATAGAGGTTTGTGTGTAGGTCTGGCCTTTGGGGTGGTTTGGAGGATTGGTAGAGTTGTCGCGGCTTGCGAGCACGATTTCTGTTCTCTGGTTGATGTCGATGTTGATGTTGACGCTGGCGTTGTCTACCCCCACATTCGGCCGTTCCCGAGCTGCAGGGGCCACCGCTCTGTTCACCGACAGAAGTGGGTCTCCACCTCGAGCTCTTGCCTTAACCTCACCGAACTTCGACATGTCTTGATCCTCATTATAACATCGTCACGGCCCATTTCCAGGTATATTCGGGCGGCAATGAATTTTGCGTTTTCTTCTCAAGCTTGAAACACAGGAAACTTGTTCTAATTGCCTGTCTGATCATTCCCAGTCTCTAGACAACCACGAAACCGCTCCAGGGCCGGATACCCCCTGGTTGTACCAAATGGGACAGTTATTATCCTCTCTTTGGGTCGCTGCCTCGTCTGATACGACGTTTTCACCAATATTCATCACTCTACAGTTCACGTGTAAGTTCCCTGGGCTTGATGGCGGGGAAAAGTCAATTCTTCGTCTTGGTCTTCGGTAACTCAACAAATACTAACACCGCCTAGGATTCTTAGGTGCACACCTCCTCACCCCCATCTCTACCGCCCATCAAAAGGTCGACCGCAAAACCTCTCCTCCACCCCTCCGACCTTCCCACCGACCCAGAGGCACGGCTTACCAGGAGAGTCCTACTCCCCGGCCCGCCGGACCTCGATCAGCACGCTCGAGTCCTCGTTCCTCCAGACCCCGCCCTTCCCGTTGACCGCGCAAGTCGTCTGGCACGGGTTCATCATCCGCGCCGCCGCCAGCGTCGACTCCACCACCACGTCGTCCTTGGGCGCGCACACGAGCGCCTCGCACGTCGAGTCCCGCATTGAGAGGCAGTGCTTGCCGGCCACCCGGATCACCCCGGCCGTCTCGTTCGTCTGCGCCTGGTTCCACCGCCCGAAGACTTGCGGGCAGTCCAGCGGGTTGGGGCCACGTTCCTGTTCTCTGGTCAGCTTTTCGAACTTTTTCGGCGGGAGCAGACCTCTTACCTTGGTACACTCCCAGTTATCTCCGACGTTTGGGATTGTCGCGACCGACATTGACCCTCCGTCTCCCGGCTCCGCAAACTGTGCGTCGTCAAAGGGGATGACGATGAAAATGTTCAAGTCGACATTGCTCCCGGGTGCGAGGGACTTGTCGGTGTTCCCCAGAGGGCTGCCGAGTCCGAGGACTGCTAGCAACACGGCAAAAAAGGCAACGGCGAACATGCTGGGCGACTCGTCTTGAAGTCGATGGATGGCGGTACGTCGAAGCGGTTGGGATGTATTCTCGAAGAGCTATGGTCGCTAACAGTGCCTAGGTTTCCTCGAGGTGCTTCCACGCGTCGAAGGCTGTTCCGGGGGACGGTATTTATACTAGGACGTCTGAAAGGAGGTTCGGGCTTGAATACGGCAACCATCAAAGAAAGCCAGAAGTATCACACCGGCGAGACAATACTCCAGTACGGCCTGGCCTCACCGCCCCGTGGAGGCGAGAATCGACACAAAATTACGTCCCTGGGAGCTCTGGAAGAAAGGAAGCCGCGGACAGCCGCATCCTCCATTCGGGAAACCACGACGTTCTCCCATCCGCCCCTGCATTTGGAACCATTCTGAATGACATCGACCGCGTCGCACGGAAGCGACCGTTGGTCAGCCTCCTGTATCAGCTGCAGGAGCAAATGAACCGGCAAGCATTCTCCACGACCACACCTCGGTGAGCTGCCGCGTCGGTACGACCTTGGAGCCAAAAAGGGGGGGAGGTGCACATCGATACGGCGTGGTTGCGCGTTCCACCGATCCAGCGCCTTATCGACTAGGGAGATGCCGAATGAGCCGAGCGTCCAGAAGGCAAAAGGGACGAGACACTCGCTCGAACATGTGGGAAGTCGTACCCAAGTCCCCAAACGGTCTCTGCCCCCCGCCGGTGCTACTGCGAGGTCCCGAGACCACCCCTTGGGAACCCTGCGTGCCGCTCGCGTGTCGAGACGGTATGATGAGAGCACTACGTCCTTGGTTGGTCGTTTATGTGACGGCAGTTCACATGTCTCGGATGCCAGCAAACGACGCAGACCGACTCTGCTTCGTTTGACCGCAGTGGGGGTTAAAGACGAGTTCCGCCTCCCTTGACCTGCTGGATTGGGGTTCGACAGAGACTGAGCCCCGTGCGACACATCCGCTGTAACTTCTCGAACGATCAAGCACCTCGAGGAAACGTCCCCTTCTGCCTTCTAAACCAAGGAATCTTTGCTCCGGGGGACAATTGTTGGCTGGCGGCTCGAGGCCGTGTCGCTGAATGACGGCCATCGCATGCCCCCTGACTAATTCCTGCTGGCGCGGTATGGGCTCACTTGCTTACCAAGTAACGTACACGTCAGTATCGCTTGCACGTATCGTCAAACAAAACTTCACCGACTCGGTTGCGAGTGCTCTAGCCGGCATCATAAGGCCGGAGCCACGGCGACACAAACTCTCCATGCCTGTTCCCCGGTGAAGACGAGCTTGGTCATCATAAGCTGACCGACTCTTTGAACAGACATCTCTCTCGCATACTTTGTTGTTCAGCCCGATCCTATACAGCTGAGACGAAAACCGGTGGACCGACTTCCTTTTGAGAGCATGTTCTACAAGACTTCCAGCACTTTGGATGTGGTCATGCCAAACGGAGGTGCATGTGTTCCGCCCCGAGGTCAATTGTGCAAACAAGGCACTGACACGACGTAGCAAAAGCAGAATCAAACAAAGACGAGAGCGAGTGGCTGTTCGAAGTGGGGAGATGTGCAGCAGTGACGAAACTCTTCCATATCAAGTGACGGCATTGAAGCGCGAGAAGCGATCATCACGGTTACCAACGGTGGGAAAAGCAAACTCGACATCATTGCGGATACCAGGTCGCCTCGTGGGCTTCTACACTCCCCGAGTGCTCAGAGCTGCGTGTGGCATCATCCTTCCCCGAGGGTCACCGTCACGAGCATCCATTGAGTTGATTTCAGTGCTTCAAACTTTTCCACACATCGAGGTCGTTGCGATTCACTTTTCGTGTGCCCGTCTCTGGAATCAAAAGCTACGCCCTCGTGGCACTTAGGAGCAGCCACAGTAGCTTTCCAGATGTCCACCTAGCGTTCTGTCCGTCAAAAGGTCATGAACGTCCCCTTATCAGCTTCCGGCACTCCGCCGGAATCGTACAAAGAAAGCTTCGACGGGAAGGACCAGGCGTTGGAGCCAACGACGATACGAACACAGCGCCGCGTCCCCAAAGACGCCCATCGAGGCTGAGCAGCTCGTCAAGGTTGGAGCTGTCGACGACGCAACAAAGCAAAGACAAACGGCAGGGAGCGACGAGGCCAACTGCCCGATTCCAGCATCGTAGGTATGTGGTCTGATAGGTATCCCGACGCAACTTGAATCCCTTTGACTAGGAAGAAAGGAGCTTCGAAACCCAATGCCCTCTTTGTCTACCGAGGCAGTGGCGTTAAGCATTATAGCTAGAAACTGCCAGGAATCTGCCGTGGTCTAACGCGGGACTAAGCAGCGACGAGGCGTCCTGGCCACGAGGCGATCTACGATGGAGAGGATATGCACTACAGCACGCTGGCTTTGCAGTCGACGGCAGAGGTTGGCGCCTGGGACGAGCCGCTGTCACTGGAGTTGCCTCCCTCGAGACCTGACGATCAGAGGAAACGTGGACAAGCCACGCAGCTGGCGGTGATCGTCCCCGTGGTCTAGTCACGACCATGAGAAGCTCACCGGTCAGTAACGTACACTTGACAGCGTGATCGGTTTGTCCATGGCAAGCCCACGAGACCCATCATCCTTCAGAGACAAACACCACACACTGCGGTATAGACAGCCGCAGAGAGCGGATTCCACGCCAAAGTGGCAAAAACCCAAGCCGCGGGAGAAACTTGTTGGCAGCTTCTTCCCCGCGGGCTGCGCGGGCGAAACGGAAACGCCGCCTGAGAAAACCCCGACTCCGATCATCCCAAGAACGGACCGGAGTAGTCACCGTGCTCGCGGAGGCGACTCCCTCGGCCGTCGGCCCTTCGGGAGATCGCCCAGCCAGAGACGTCGCACCTCGTACATCCGTCACAGAAGCTCTCCGTCGCTCTCGCCGATGAATGCCCGTAATTTGCCCCCTCCCCGTTCGCCTGTCCCTGATGTGATAAGATCCGAAACTTGCACACGAGAAGGAAAAAGATGTGGGAGAGACAGACGCCGCTCCGCACGTGTATCCAGCGGGTTTCAAGATCGGAGCATGTTCCCGCCAATGCGATAATGCAATCGCACCGAAGACGGGACGATAGTTGCAGCGGCGGGGGCAACATCCCTCCATATCTCTGTGCCTCACATCCGTCCGTCTCTTGCCTTGTCTATCCGTAATCTTTTCTTTCGTCCAATAATCCGACGCACTTCTGGCAATCTGCATGTCAAGCACGCTTTTCTCCATTCGAACCCATGAACATCTGCGCGCGCGCGAACACAATGAAGAAGGGAAAAATGCAACATCAAACGCGGCCGCCGTTCGTGATCCACGCTCCAGATGATGCCTTTTCCCCCAGTATCCATCCGCTCCGGCGGGGTCATGTAGCAATCATCCTCCCTCCCCAGATACTCGGAAACCAACCAAAACAAGACCGTCGCCCGCCAGTTCCAACCCAGCATATCCCCTCCTCGTTTCCTTCCGCCTAGTTCGAAAAGGATTTGAGCGGAAAGGATTGGGAAGAAGGATTGAAGGAGGAAGCCGGGGGAAAAAACAACAGTCTGACACCCCCTCCCCTCCCTGGTTCGTAGGATCAATAGCCGCGGCTTCTCCGTTCTTCGAAGATCTCGAACCGGTCCCCTACCTTCACTATCTTTGCACGCGGGCGAAAACGGGTACGTGGGGGCGGGGCGAATCTCTCTCACACTCTTCCTATCTCTCTGCCTCTTGTCTGTTCAGATTCTGTAGTTACTCTGTAGCTACGTGAAACCAGCGCAGGTATAAGAGAAAGATAGACAGGCACACACGCACCCATCCTCTTCCAAAATTCCTTCGTTGGTTCAACAGGCTAGCACCATGACTACTACCTCGGAGGAAGCCAACCGGCGCCTTCCTCCCAAATCCTTTTCGAAAGTAACCGTCCTGGTCTAGAACATCCCAGCTAGGAACCTAGAACGCGGGCCATGTGAAGAGAGAGAAAAAAAAAAAAACGCTCGCTCCCCTCCGAAGCTTTTCTGATCGCCGCTGCTTAATTTTGCTTGACTCGCTTTATTTCGCTCTGTGCGTCGTCCAGGCCCAGGCAGATGTGAAAAAACAAGCCGGTCATGGGAAAAAAATTGCCGCGATGAAAGAAGTGCCGTTGAATCTTGCTTGCCTTGCTACGTAACAAGACCGAAAAAGACTTGGCAGAACCCTGATGCAACATCTCCAGTGGCAACACAACACAACACCGTCCAAAAAAAAAGCCCCCAGCTGCATTCCTCGTCTTGCCAATCTTGGCAATCCAGACCCTTTTTTACAAGTCCATGGATAGCTTATTCGCTCTTTAGTTCGTCATCTTTTTCCAAGGAGCCTTGTAGCAGAAACCCCAACCCAGTTAGGACATGTTTGGTTGGTCTCGCTTCCTTGGAAACCGACTTCGTCAAAATGTCTTGCTCGCGTGCCATGACCACCTTTACCCACGCATGAAGGGAAAAAGAACATCAAGATAAAGCACAACACCATGAGCTGCAACGCGAACGCTCACCATGATGTCAGCGAGCCATCGTCACAGCTCCCATCATCCCTATGGTCCTTCATCGTCCCTATCGTGCCTCACCACCTGTGATCGTCCTCCATCCCCTATTATTTGATAGATGACGACCGTCATGCTACTATTCTTGCACGCAGTTCATACATGGGTCAAGAAGATGATTTCCGGGGACATGTCAATGTTCTCGAGGACCCAGTGAAGACAACCCGCAAGACTACACGCCTCAAGTGAGTTCGAGTACTCCGCAACCAATGGTCCTGTCACGTTGCAGACTTTCAAAGAGAACGAGACGTTCTATTTTCTGGCTCAGTCGGAGGTATCACAAAAACTATCCTTTGGCAAGTGATTCGAATAGCACAACCACAGGACAGCAAACTCGGTTTGATCTCGCCTTCTTTCAGCCGAGTACTTTATCTACTCAGTGGTCAACATGTAGCAAAATAAGGATATCAAAAGGCAGTACATACAACATAAACACCATGATGTCAGCAAACCAACCATCCCATTCCCAACCGTCCCTATACCCCTCTTCACCATCCCTATCCCCACGAACCTCTCCCATCATGCCCTGAACGAACGCCGTCAAAGACATTCTCGCAGGTGGGCAAGTGATCAGACGACAGCAGCAACACTACGCTACGCTATGCAGGAAGGGGAGGGACGGGACCGCAACCTTGGGATGACATCCAATCCGCTCCCCCCTCTTACTGCTAGTCGCGTGCAGGCTTGTCGTGAGTCGCTCTGTGGGTTTATTACCCCGCGACATGCGATGCGAAAGTCGCGGCCGCTGAGCGGCACAGTGGCCCCTCATCCATCAAGTTCGCTTAGACAGGGGCGTGGAAAGAGAATACTCATCGGAAAGGAAAAGAGAGCAAGAAAAATAGGACAAGAAAATGGCCTGCCTGGTCACGAGTTGATACCGCCTGTTCCTTACCCGGAGGGATATGATATACCGCCCTGTGAGAGGTGGAAATCGTCGCAACACACAAAACTCCCATCCTAACGAAATCTCACCACCTCCTCGGGCGCAGACGCAGGCGGGCAAGCAGCAATAGGACCGAGCTTTGCGGGATAAACCACCTCCCAACCGTGCGGAGATCTCAGGAAATCCTACGGCTTGCCCTTTCTACATCTCTCCCACATCCCTCACTGCATGGAAGCAAGCGAAGAAGACACACGCACCAGTCTACTTACGTGCAGTGTGTGTGTGTGTGTGTGTGTGTGTGTGTGCGCCGCCCGGGAGAAATAGGACTTTGTGGTGGTGGTGGTGTGTTGGGCCAAGGCCGGAAAATGGGCACGCATGCCCTCCCCTCCTCTTCCCAGTTACTGGCTCGAAATGCAGCCATATCTCTTGGGGGGGAGCCGAGCCAAGACCAAGGATAGCGGCGTCAACGAGAAAAAGTCCAAGACTTGCGAACCCTTATGTCAAGCCTGCTTGCAGTTTGCAAAACGCGCCGCAAATCACGAACCGGGGGGATTGACCGCTGAATGGTGTGGTGAATCCGGACATGCACCACCACGCGGATGAGGCGACAAAAAAAGGACACTGATGAAGGGGGACCTTGGCTTTGCCAGGGCCGGGTTGCCACCGCTTTCTGCTGGTTTTCCAACCTGTTGGAGCCGGGGGGAACTTCAGCAACTCGAGCAAGCCAGCCAGTCAACTGTCACCTACATAGTAAAGTGCCAGTCTACTGGTCAAGAGACTCAGCGAATAAGGGGTGTGACCTCGGTGGGTTGCGGTTGGATGTGCCTTGCATTAGCGGCACAGCGCCTCTTTGCTCTGGGTCTTCGGCGACAACGAGACTTCTCCCCGGTGCTGTAAATCACTCTCCCTCTACAGCAGCCAGGTCGACTGTGGCACAGGCAAGCCGGCCAGATGGCGCCGCCTCCCCTGAAGCTGCCTTACCACGCTGGAGAAAGCGACGTCGAGGTCTCGGCCAAATGGTGCTCACTGACGTTGCATCGATGTCGTCTACGCATACGGGTCCCGTCTCTCGCTCTCGTTCTCTCTCAACTGAAGTGAACCTCCGACATTGCAGATTTCACCACTCCGACGGGGAGAACCGCCGAGGAACCACACACGCCCCATCCCCCTTCTCCCACCAAGTCGGTGATGGAGGGCGGCGACGGCGGCGGCTGTGGCAGCAGACAAGCTTTGCGACTTGATTGTGTGCCTTGGCACGGAAGATTCCCTAGCTCGCATCTTGGCAGACACGACGAAAGAAAAAAATGCCCGTCACAAAATAGGGGGCGAAACAAAGGAGCCAATTACTGGAGAAGAGGTGACGATACGAACATTATTCGTACCATGATCCGTAAGGCGCAGAAAACCTGAACAGGCCGCCCCAGTATACCCGTATCCGCGCGATGACGGCAGATACGAACACCTGAGAGAAACGATGATCAAAAGCGATGTAAACTGAGTTGCGGCCGGTTATGATGATCCGCTGGTGGAGAGCAGCGGCTTGTTCCAGCACCGCCCGTCTGCGGTATCAAGGATTCGAATACGCGGGTGGAGAGGCAGCGAGAGCGAGAACGAAAAACACGTCTCACTCACTGTATTTTAGTTTGATCTCGGTCAGTTCAAAATTAGAACGAACCAGAGACACGGCAACACCTTAGACGCGTCGTTGACAGCGGCACACGGCATCAACGGTCAGACCAGCCATTGCCGTCTCATTATTCTGACGTTTCTCTGTCTCCCCCCGAGGCGTCGCCGGTTGCGCCGCTCCGCCGGAAAAGCAAGAGAGGGAGCGGTGGGCGTGCCCCGTAGCGTACGGAGTATTGACGCAGGGAGAAAGGAGTTGACAAGCGAGACAGGCGACCGTGAGAAACTGGGGGCCGCAAACTCGAACAACCGGGCCCTTGTGCCTCGTCCAGAGACGCAGAAGACGTCAAAGTCCAGGGTTGTTTCGCAAAACATGGTGAACATCTCCTCAATCAATGCGACGGGTCTCGACATGGGGCAGAGGCGGGAGGGGGAGAGCGCGAACAGGGGAACCCGCCTGAGGGCGCTCAACGAAAAGGGGGGAAATGGTCCGTGGATGAAAAACAGAGGATGGGTCCTGTAACAAGCGACAGGGAAAGCGAGCGAGACAGAGACAGAGACGCGGCGGCAACGAGAAGTTGGTGCCGGGGACGGGACGCATTGGCTGCTGCATTGTCGCTCATGATTTCAATTTGGGTCGATATGCCGTGGGGAGAGCCGATATGAAGATTGAATCATTGGTGCACAGCACCCATGAACCATGCCCAGGCCATGTCGCCCGTTGGGGGGGATGAGGACGTGGGCGTAAGCCATAGATTGTCTATCCGCGTAAAGGTGCGGGTAGGAGTTGGATGCGCGGCGCGGGGGTCTCTGATTGTGTTTGAGTGAGTGCCGGGTGATGAGATGAGTGAGAGCGGCAAGTGAGTGACGGATAAGTGAGAATGTGAGTGAGTGAGTGAGACTACCCTGAGTCCTCGACACGACTCACTGCAGCCTGCGCGCCCAGCTGTGAGGCAAAGCAGAAAGGCCGAGTCCACTCGGCCGGATGGCCCAAAAGACCCAATTTGGAACCGAGAGCGCATTTTCAGCGAATGAGTTGCAACTGGAGCGCTGCATGGCAAGACAGGGCAGGGCAGGCTGCAGGTAGAAGGGGCCGGACGCAGGAATCAGAATCAAGATGGAACTCCCAACGCCCCGGGTCGGAATGCCTGAGCCCTGACACCTGCCGCCGTCGTTATTATCGCGTTCCTTGAACGCAACCAGGGCGGAGGCGAGAGAGGCAGCCGGGGACGACCAGGCTCAGGTTCGGGCTCCTCTTTTCCTTGCGAGAAGGAGCAAGCAAACACGCCTCCGCGGCCGGGGTACGCTGCAAGCGCAGGTGAGTGAGGAGGGACAGGGCACGATCAGCCCTCTCACCAGCGACCAGCGAGCATCTTGACACCCCGCTGCAAACCAGATGGCAGATGGCAGGCCGCAGATGTCAAGGCAGGCCGACAAAGAGGGGTCGACGTCAAAAGTCGTCAAGGCCAAGCAAGGCCAAAGTCCACCGCCGTCAATGTTTCTGTTTCTCCTCGGGGTGGCCCTCCTCTCGATGGGTCCTGTTTCTGACTGTCCTTTCTCTCTCTGCAGCGTTCCTGTTTTTGAGAGGGGTGGCGGTTATTCGGCCGGCGGCGGGGAAGAGGGAAACGGCCCCAGCCCAGTTGCGGAACCGCGCTACCAAGGGCGAAAACGAGAACGGTTGCCGCAGGAGTGGCAGAGGCAGAGAGGTGCGTCACTGACGGTGGCTTGGAAGCTTGCTGTCTCTCGTCGTGGTGCGGCCGAAGACTGCGTTGTCCGGGTCTAAGCCTGAGACTTTTCAGAGAGAGACAGCAGCATGTCTTGTCCGTTGCGTGCCTCCCAGGTTAGTTTGGGCGTGCCGACCACCTGAAGTTAGACAGCCTACCTGCTGGAAAGTTAGGTAGTTACAGCAGCGTGCTACAGGGCTATGTCTGCGTCGTAAGGTTGCTTGGTGTTGCGTACGCAGCACTCAGTGGCTTTGCCGGAAGCTTCTGACGGGCCGTCTTGGCCTCCTGCCAGCGCTCGGCAGTGGCGTCCTCGCCGCGCAGTTGCTGCAGTGTATGGACTATGGTCCCAGTCAGCGCTCGCAGCAGTGCCTCGCCTCGTCGACTGAACGAAATGCACGGCTCAGGACGGGCGGAGAGCAACCTTGGCCCCAACGCTAGCACGACGTGGTGACGATTCATGTGAAGACGGGGAGACAGGAGAAAAGCTGCCACTAGTGTAGCATAGTGGTGGATACGTACATTATTATGTAAGTTCTCTAGCTGCACAAGTGGACCCGCCACCCGCTCGGCACCAGCGACGCGGTGGGCAGATCAGCCAATCACCGACGTCAGGATTCGCATGGAAGCTCCCGCTAGTGGCTTCCATAAGAGGGCGCCATGTCCAGAAGGGGAATGGCTCGTTGGGACGAGGGGAACAGGGCGCCCATCGCGAGGGTAGTGCGAACCAGTCCACTGCAACCGCTACTGCAACCTTCTTCCCCCAAGGCAAGTTTGCCATTTTTGCAGGTGCGATCCCTGGGGAGACAGACCGACCTGAGGCGCGCAGTCGGGTGGTCTGTGCCTGTGTGTGCCTGTACACTTGTACCTGCACCTGTACCTCCGCCACTTGTTCGCGCGGGCACTACGAAAGAAGGAGCGAACGACAAGATGGATGTCGATATCGACGGCTTCTCTGCCACGGGCAACATCGACGCGTGGCTGAAGGTGCCGGCGCGGCTCTTCCCCCTTCCAGCTGGACAGCTCTAGTACTATGGACCTGCCGATTTGTTGAGAGCGCCTGTTGACCGGGTGGATGGTTAGAGTTCTGGCTATTAGTCCGACAACGTACGGTCTTTACTCATGGGCGGAACCCAATCGTCGTCGCCGCCACTTCTACCTGCAGGAGAAAGAGACCCTGACGGAGAGGGAGGAGATATTCTCGCGAGTCGCAAGTCGCTTGTCCCTCCCCGCAAGCAAGCGACGATGGCTACCATGTCAAGTGGCAGCTCACCTAGGCCTCTTTGGGCCCTTTTGGGCGCATGGCGGGGGCCTGGCCGGCCTGGTCTGTCGATATCGTCTTGGACGACGACGGCACCAGGACACAAGGGACACACGGACGCGACGACACGTCCTGTCACTCGGCCGTCGTTCAGTGCCTTCTTGTTCGTCTGGTGGTGTGTTGGTCTCGTGGCTTTTTATCGCCTCTTTGCGATCGGTACTACCAGTAGCTGGGTCACCTTGTGTGCGCCGCCGCTACTGCGTACGTGCCCATCGGCTCACTGTTTGCGGCCGGCCACAGCACGCTACCCTACTGGCAGCAGGCGGTCTGGACTGGTCCCCTCGCGCCGCAGACGCCTACCTGAGTGGTGCGAACCATTGCGCTACAAACGTCCACCCAAGAAGAAGCGGTAGCGCAATGTTGCGACAATGGCAGGCGATCAAGCGTCGAACCCCGGTCCAGCTGGACGAGTTGCTCCACGATGGGGCCATGAGGAGGGCCCATCAGGAGCTATTCTGGAAGGGGATCCTCCATCGGCCAGGTACCGTATGTAGGTATCCGCCATATGTCTGTGTGTAGGTACGCGGTGAACAGGTGGGAGGTACGTAACGAGATCCGATTTACGGGCTCTGCGTCTTGTGTGTTTCTGTGCTCTTTTCGCTGTGGCCTTAGGTACTGTTACTGCGTACCTACAGTTACAGAAACTTTACGTGACTACTTATTATGTACGTAGGCCATGTACCTGAAATAAGGTAGGGACTAATGATGCAGACGACGACTCTGCAAAGTTCGGGACAAGCAACTCTCGTATGCGGGCATTTGATGTCAACGTCAGCTAGCATCGCTGCTCGTGTTCTCGACGTATTCGTGGCCGCTGTTTCTTCGATACGCGCGGGAACAGATGAGTGGGAAATTTTCGAGACAGAAAAAAAAAGACAAGGAACCGCCAGGTCTTGGCAGTTTCCTCTGATCTTTGTCTTCCCCCCGTTTCTAGAGTGTCTGGCGGCGGTGGTGTTAGACGAGTGGATTGCTTTTGCTGGGCCGGTCAATTTAGCCCGGGCAGAGAGTGCGAGAGAGAATTGGAGAATGAGCAGGAGCAGAGCAGAACAGCAACAGCAACAGCAACAGAACAGCAGACTGGAAATCGGGGGCCCCTGCACGGTGCAATCTTGGCTCCATTCAACTCCTTCCCACTCCCATTGACACCCACCTTTGTACCCCAGTCCACGTCCAGCGTCCAGCGCTGTCCCCGGCCTGGGTCTGGGTCCACGAGGTGGGCAAGGGCAAGTGGGCTGGTGGACTGGTGCAGTGTGGTGGGTTACCCTGGAGGATACGTATCTAAAATGGTGCCAAAAGGGTACGTATCTGTCTAACCAAGAGATACGTACCGCCCGGCGGGCCACCCACAATCTCGCCCATCCCATGTCTGTCACTCCATCGCCCTCACCCGCAGGTGCAGGCGCCAGGTGCGTCGCTCTATCCCGTACTCTCTGTGTCTCTGTGTCTCTACTCCGTAGGGGTGTGGGTGTTTGCTGTGTGTGGTGTGTGGTGTCCATCCATGAATCTGCCATCTCGCTCTCTTTCTTCAGTGTAGGGTGTTATCCACCCACAATGCTATCTATGCTCCTCTACTATGCCATGCTCATGCTGCTGCTGCTGTTCCTGTTCCTCGGTCATGCCCAATAAAACCATCGCGGCCACCTCCCAACCCTGAACATGGCTGCGTCCCTTTGCCCTTCTTCCCTCTCCCGCCGTGTCGTCTCTTCGTCGTCGAAACCTCGAAGCCCGCCAAGTGAAGGTCGTCCGTCCCGTCGTCGTCTATTACCAGTGCGGTTTCTTCTCGTCTTCGGTGTCTGATCTGTGGCTGTCCTGTCTTGCGTCTCTCTCGAATTCAACGCCCCCTTCCAAGAGACACGCCCCCCGGTCCAGTACAGGTCGCCCATTCCGTTCCATCCTCACATCGACCACGCGTTGGATCGAGCTTCTTCCTCCAACTCGACCGCCTTCTTCTACCTACCTCCCCCCCTCCCTTTAGCTGCAGTTAAACCACTGCTGCTGCTATACTACATCAACCACCTTCTTGGCTCTCCTCGTACAGCGCCAGCAGCATTCCTGCCTCGACCCGCGCCCTCAAGAAACGTGCCAACCAGCCCCCGGTTGACATCACCAGACCCTTTCTTCACCAAGGGTTCGAGTTCAAGTTCGAAACCGTCCGTCGGTGGAAAGACATTGACCGCTTGGCCCCTTCGCTCCCGGCCCCGTCATCTGCCTCGTCGTCTCTGCTGGCTGGGACCGTTCGAGTGGGTTGATCAACACCAAAAGGTTCGAACTGATATCACACCATCCCGCCGCCGTTGCACCTGCCGCGAGACTCTCTCAGCTCAGGTCTTCGCCTTTTTCACCGTTCACCGTCCCGTCGGCCTTTCCTGCCAATCTCCTTTCGCCTTCCTGCCGCAGCCCACTGCTGTGCGCTCCTGCCGCTTCTGCTGTGCACCTTCCGTACGTACGTCACTCCAATTGCGTCTCCTCGCGGCCGTTGCATTGCGTCCGACGGTGATCTCAGTTCTTGCCCTGCATTGCCTCGAATACGCCCGCCTCCCCTGCCCCCCCTCTTCTTGTTCTGTGTAACCTGCGCGGCTCAATCGTGTTTTAAACCTCCCCGATGCCCTGGCTAACCCGCCTCCCAGTCTGCCTCAGCAGTTTTCTTGGCGCGCTCTCCTCTTCCTCCTTAAACGCCTAGGAGCCGTCACAATCACCTCTTGGGACTCTTTGCCAAGACGTCGACACTCGCAACCTCCTCGTATTGTTAGCCAGCAGGTAGCGGTCGACGAATACTACGCCCGACAATGGCTGCCATTCAAGAAAAGGCTGCCGACCCGGCAGTCGCCAGCATCACCCTCCCCGAGAAGGCCGCCTTCGCGACGACCACCGAGGGCATCTCCTCGGCCAACCTGACCCCCGTTCACACGACGACGACCCCCGAGAAGAGCCTCGACCTCCACCGGGACAGCAATCTGTCCACCCCGCGATCCTACCGCAACGAGAACCCCTTCGACACCGACATCGAGGCCATGATCACCACCACCTCATCCTCCGACCCCTACGCCATGAAGACCATCACCACCACCAAGGCAGACTGCCCCACGATATGGCCGGGGAAGCAGGACTGGAAGGCGAGGGCGAAGGCCGCCAAGCGGGACCGCAACTCGTGTGCCTGCATGGCCCGCATGAGCAAGAAGAACAAAATCATCATGAAGGTCGCCATCGGCCTCCTCGTCATCGGCATCGGTGTGGGCGTCGGCTTCGGCGTCAGCAAGCCCCTCGGCGCACCCATCTGGGGCACCCCGGACCAGAACAAATAAAGCACACGCCGCTTCAGCGTGTGGCTTGAACTCTTGGCGGACCGCTACCGTCGTACTGTTTGGCTACCCTCCATCAACCCAACCGACGTAATCGCCTAGGCACTCACCCCAGCCGAACTACGCCCGACGCCGATCCGCTCTTCTATTCAACTTGTATCATATATACAAACGACCTTCTACATTTCGATCGGCCCCGACGGCCACACCGGCGGCCATCTGTTTTGATTCTCTCTCTTTTCTGTTATCGAGCCTTTTTGTCACACCAAAGAACGGGGACACGGACCAATCATAATGAATAGGCGTTTTTGGAGTCAAAATGCATGGACAATCATTAGCGAGCGAGCAGCGGCAACTTTCGATTCGGTATCCTACCAGCAGGGGAGCAGCACCCACTCACCCGCCCCCCTTTCTCCGCAGCCGTAAAACGCTCGAACAGGTGGTGGTGGTGTGTGGGTGTATACTTCTGGCTGAGAGCTATTGGGACAACGGGATGCGAGAAGGCACGAATAGATTCCGATCCCTTCGTGTCCGCGATTAGAGCAGGGGGTTTTCGACCTACTACTACTACAACCTCTTTTCGATTCTCAACAACCGCGCGGGGGAGAACAGCACCAGCACTTTTTCTTGTTTCGCAACAAGGGGTCTTGGGATGAGGCTGGGCTCTTACAACAGCGTTTTGGGGACGGACAGAGAGAGAGACAGCAGCAGCATGCAGTTGTACATTTCTTTTTCGAGACAACTGCGGTTTGTGAGAAAAAATGGGATTATTATCGGGTGAGGGAATCTTATTTTTGTTTCCGGCTTCTTATTAGACGGGGAGGCCGCATTAGGGTATCAGGGAATCAAGAGAGTTTTTTATCGAAAGGGGTGGGTTGGACGTTCGCAGTCGAGAAGCGCTCTGGCTGACGGACAAGTGCCGCCCCCCCGATTGTTTGGTTGACACACCCACACTTCCTCTCCTCTATCTTCAAGTGGTTGTTCGAGTCCGATTATTTCAGGGTCCTTCCCTTCTCAAGTCACCCGGTGAATGTGCATGAAACGACCAAGTAGTTGGGATAAACCCTTATTTTCCCTCATTCGTTATTCCTACAAAAAAAAAGAGCTGACACTGGACAGGCCGTCCTTCATGCTTGTCGTCCGCCGCGCGCGTCCTATTCCTAACATATCCCAAACTTCTCCTCCCCCCCTCCTCTGCAATAGAGTTTTGAGCTTCCATCCCCCCTCCTTCCTTCCGTCTCAGAGTTCCTCCAGGCGCTCACTCTCTCTCATCCAAAGGCAGAGAGAGAGGTCTTGCCTCGGTTCAGGCTTGACACTCCGAGGCTCGGCACGGTGGCAGGGTAAAAGGTTAAGGCAACTGCGAGAGATCGGGTGGTGTTAGAGATCGAACGGAAGGAAGGAGAGGGTGGCACTTGCTTTTTCGATCCGAATCTTATCGTTCGATAGGAGCACAGAAGGCATTGTAGCAAGGCGCTATAGCAGGTAAGCGGGCTCATCTGGGTAGTCCCATGCGAATCCTTCCCGGGGAGAAGTCTGCCTCGTCCGTCGGAGGGCACCCCGGCAGCTGTGGGATGCTGCTGAGGCAGCATCCCACGTGCCCGCAGTTCTGGCACTGCCGGGGCCACTCTGACGGAGCGGCCCCATCCTCGCACTTGCTCGTATTATCGGCCTTGTTGGTCTTGCCGTGTCGGACCTCCGATCGCTGCTGCTGCCGGGATGGCCCCTCGCCGTTGTCCCGGCCGACGTCCCAGCCGGGCCCGCGAGACGTGTCTGTCACGTAGGACCTGCGAGACGGAACGACGGTAGCGGAACGCGAGGCGACTGCGGCGGATGAAGACGAGCCAGCAACGGTAGCACGCGAAGACGAACCGCCAGCGAACGTAGCCGAGGCAGCGACGCGAGGACGAGCACTCTCAACGATCCGATTCAGTCCCGCAGTGTCGCTCTACGACCTGGCGGGCTGCTTCCCGGCTCGCTTCTCGCTCATATTCTCCTCCTTGGGCTTCTTGTCGCTGCTGCCTTCCTCTGCGTCCGAGTCCGAGCCGAGCGAGAAGGCGTACTTGTTGTTGTCTTCCTTCTTGGGGGGGGTGAGGTAGTACGAGGGGATGTGGTCGGCGGACTTTGTCGTCGAGGCCGGCGAGACCTCTTGAGGGTCAGGCTGCGGCTGCGGCTGGGAGGGGGTGTTCCGGGACCCCTCGCGCCCGTAGATCTGCTCCGCCTCGTCGTTAGTAACCATCGAGGAGTTTCGTCCGTCTACAATATCCACGCTCATGCTCTTTCTAGCCTGCGCCTCCTCGATCGTGACCTTGCGCGAGGCGCCCTGCTCCACGACGATGCGGCGGCTGTCGCTCCCGCCCTCGACGCGCTGCGTCTCGAAGCCGCCGCCGCCACTTTCCCGAGAGCTGCTGCCCCGAGAGCTGGGCCGCGGGGAGATGGTGGACGGGTACCGCCCGACCTCGGAGAAGGTGTGCCGGCGGCCCCAGGACGGGGTGCCGCCGCGGGTCGTCCCGTCGTCGGCCTCCCAGGCCGAGGGCGGCCAGAGCGTGGAGTGCGGGACGCGGGGCCGGCACGGGCTCGGAGGGGAAGAACTCACCTCAGGAGGCACTTCCTCGTCGTACGCCGCCTTCCAGGGGAAGTAGTACCTTCCGCGCGGCTGCAGCTCGATGTCCTCGGAGTGGTGGGGGCGGCGGGAATCGTGCCACTGGGAGAAGGCCATCAGGAAGAGAACCGCGACTGGGAGGAAGAGGAGGATGATGTAGGAGGCTGTCATGTCCCCGTAGACGGGGTCTCGAGGGGTCGGGCTGGCGGCTGGGGAGGAGGAGGGGGTTGGGGTTAGAGTGCCAGAGACGTGGACTGTCACCGTGGTGACAGCGCGCTGGAGGGTCGTGGCTGTGGGCGCGGTTGACGTCGCTGGGCGGGGAGGGGTGGTTGTGCTGCTCGTGAGCGTTTGCAGGAGCGAGGACCTGGTGATGGAAGTGAGTGTTTGTTGTTGTCTGGTGACGGAGGGGAGGGGGTAGGGGAGGAAGCTGAACGTAGGTTCGGACATCTTGGATTGCCGCTGTCGTGAACTCTGATGTTGGAGGTTAAGGTTGGTAAGTATTTCTCGTCAGAGTCTCAGCACTGGAGTTGTTGCAAGTGTGAGCAAACAAAGCAAAGTCTCTGCGCGAAGGGGTGAGGGTGTGGTTGTTTGCTTTGGAAGAGTCTGAGGTGGAAGTGAGAATGTTAGTTTGCTGTTTGGGCAAGTGCGTGAGTGGGTAGGTGGGCGCGAGGGGGTAGGTGAGTGTTTACTTTCTAGGCCTGGTTGTTTTGTGTTTTTTAACTGTTAGCGATATCTGCAACTGAGGAAGTTGTGAATACTTGTTTACTTTTTTTTTTTATTCCTTGCGTTGAATCCGTTTGCGGGTGTGATTGATATACCCCTTCTCTGTCGTTTGTCCTCCCTGGCCGGCGTTCATGTCATTGTGTGAACAGCGAGCGGTGAGGGACGACAACAGTCTTGTGTTTATTACAGCAGGGGAAAGTTCAGAGACTAGGTCGAGACAATGCCCTTGTTTATGAGAGTTGAGCTATGGAGATGGGGATTTACTGTTGGTGCTGTGCTATGGTTGCAAAGCCTCCTTGGGGGCCTTTTTGGGGGTGGCCGGGCCGTTGCAGAACAATGGGATTGTGGTTTGAAGATTCGGTCTGGGGATCAAAGGAATTGGGATGTTATTCTTTGTATCGGACAACGTTGTTGTTCTCGATCTTCGTCACGGTTGTGTTTGGGTCTCAGCTTGGGGGGTGCTTTGTTGGCGTTGTGCGTATTTAGGTGAATGAGACGGACGCGACTTGAGGAAGGAGCAGGATAAACTGAGCAAGACAACACAACACTGAATACGCATGAATACTCGGGGGACGAAAAATATATTTCAAGACAGAAATATCAGTACTGCTACAGCTACCTCGACAACTTCAGCTCTTGGGTCGAGTCTCGTTCCTCATCTCGGAACTCATCAACACCATCACCTCGAACGAAGCGATCCAGACAACTACAGAAAACATTCACTGGCATCAGGTAAGTCTCGCAAAATGGATGTCCGTATCATCATCGCCATCGTCGCCGTCGCCACTATCGCGGTCATTGGCGGCCTCGGCGGGATGTTCTTCTTCCTGAGGGAGGAGGGGCACCTTTCCGAGGAGGACAAGAAGCGCATCGAGATGATTCCCTGACTTGCCCTGGCTTGCACCGGGCCTGAGATGGTGAAGCTATTTTACGCCGTCACGGTTGTTGGAAGTTGATGGGGAGTGAAGGCGGTGTGGGCGACTGAGGCACTTGGATGAGGCGAATTCAGGCCGGCATCTACCGCAAAGCGAGACTCATCTGTAGCTGTATCTGTTGATTTCATCTTTTTTCGTTGAATACTTTCTTCCTGCTCTGTTTCTATAAACATAATGTCCCTTGGCATCCCCTACAGAGATCGTATAGAAGCAATCGCCTTCGCTATAGCGTCACCTCACGAGATCCGATAGGCTTTATCATCGTGCAATACTCTCTCATACTCACATGAAATATCTGCTTGCCTGTTTGTCTTTTCTATATATTAACAACTTTCCGAGAAGAAGCGGATTCCACTCCGTCCGCCCCCAGAACACACATGCTGATCAGCCATCGCATCGTGCCACCGATCGAAAGCTGCCATTCTCTCAGCCAATAAGACTCTACTCCAACCCTGCACGGGGGCTCAATTCTATTTTGCTCTTCCCTTCTACTCTATTTCAACAAATCCTAAAATTTCTCTCTTCACCTCTTTTCAAATT